>JAKLND010000067.1:0-47394 GCA_022813125.1 Septoriella neoarundinis | reverse complement strand
GCAGAAGACTATGGCTGTCGCGAGTTATCAGCTGCTACCGCTTGGCGAGGAGCAGCCGAAGATTGATGGAGGCTTTCATGCGTCTACTTGGTAGTTGAAGATGCGGAAGAGTCGATTGAGAAAGCTGACGACTAGGCATAGAGGAATATGAATTGCAATCATTTTCCGATCATGTAGTACGAATACTACGCTCCAGGTTGTGAATCTCGTGGCAATGATCAAGTGTCTTTCCACCCGCAGCGAACATCGTGAATGACATCGCTGTCTCGTGATGTTTTTGTATGCTTACAGCCATTGCTTCCACCACGCAGCTTTTTGCCGCTTCTCACCTGGCAATCTCAGCTCGTCAATCTCCTGTTTCGTCACGTTCCGCCATTCCTCAACCGGCAGCCAACCAATCCTCGCGCGGTCACCAAAGCCACCGAACCAGAAGACCTCTTCAACGACAAACCTTACGTACTTTGACGAATGCACATCATTACCCGGCTGCCACAGCACGGAATCTGGATGCTTGCGGACAAAGCACGCCGCGACGCGTGCGTTGCGGAGGTCTTTCATGTTCAGCTCTTCCAAGTAACCGTGGAGACTGAAACGCGGCAGCGCAGCGGGTGTGTGAGGTGTAGGAATATCCTGAGCATCTACGCCCCGGTCCTCGAGGAAAGAGTATGTGTGGGTCTGCGTCGGCCACCAGCGTACGGAGAGCGAGATGTTGCTGCCGGCTTTGTAGTTCCGGAAAGGCGTAGCAATATCAATAGCGAGAATCGTGGGGTTTCCGTCGTCCTCGCAATCACCGATGTATTCCATTAGACCGATCGGGCTGCCCTCGAGACCAGCCGGAAGTCCCCATCGTGCTTCTACGTCTTGTTCCTCCGTGTTGCTCATCGTCTCTTTCTCCGGGAAGCTTGTCACGAGTGTGCCTTCGGATGCTAGGTGCAGAATCCTCCTCGCCATCACGGCCGATTCGTGGACAGAAGGGATCTTGTAGTACTGCTCCTCGAGCGGCGGGTTTGTGAACACATGCTGACGCTCAGGTTGTGCAACGGAGAGGGCAGATGTTAAGCTCAGGAGGGAACCGACCACCAAAGAGGTATACATTTTGATCCAAAATTGCCAGCCTGGTATGCTGGGTTACGGGTACGAGCAAGTGATAGAGGTGAGCTCGTGCAAGATAAGGCGCAGCTTTGATCTTATCAATCTGAAAGCATGACGCATCACGTTCGCTAGCGTGAGTGTGTATCACGTGAACGGTGAGAGGTTTACAGCCTCAGGCTTCACACATCCGCTGTCTTGGCAAAAGCGGGCACCAGCGAATTTGGGCGTTTTGGGCTGTCAGCGACGACACCTTCAGTCTCCCCAAGCGACGTCGAATCCATCGCACAACAGGTACGTCTCCGCCGCCATCGCCGCCGCGTCGCCAGCACACCAAACCCGCTGTTGCCGCCAGTTCCGACGAAATTCGCGCACAAATTCCCTTCAGGCCCGGCAGAAAGACTGACTTCTTTTTCCCGCGCCACAGACGACTCCGACGACAAATCTAAAACCCCAGATCAACCGCCAACATGGGTAAGGTCCACGGCTCGCTCGCGCGTGCCGGTAAGGTCAAGTCGCAGACCCCCAAGGTACGATACCACCCGCTCCCTCGAAAGGCTGTCCAGGAAAAGCGCTGGCCGTTGCCACCCATCCGGAAGAGACCAGCACCGTATCGCCTCTCCATCGCGCCACCAACATACCATCACAATCAGCCCATCAGGACACCGATAGCTAACGCCACGCGCGCACACAGGTCGAGAAGCAGGAGAAGAAGAAGGTCCCCAAGGGCCGCGCGAAGAAGCGTGTCACCTACACCCGCCGCTTCGTGAACGTCGTCATGACCGGCGGCAAGCGCAAGATGAACCCCAACCCGACCTCTTAAGCAACCAATTTTCCGATGAAAAGACAAGTTTTGCTGCGCTTGGGAACGATGACGGGATAGACGAGTGGAATGGGAGGTTGCAGTAGCGGAAAAAGGCAAATGGAACAAATGCACCTTCACGGCGTTTTATGACCTTTGCTGTTCTGACACCTGGTTTTTCTTGCAATGTCATGGATACTCTTTCTCATGCGTCCTGGACTGGAGATTGATGAGAGGTCTGGATGGCCTCTGGGACTCTGGGAGGATGGGGATTGCGATGGGAATCATTCAGGGCGGAACGGATGCGGAATGCTATAACAGGCACTGTATTTGAGACTGTCCTCCCGAAACTTTTCAATTCATGAGCTACGTACTCTGCCATTACCCCATTGCGGTACTCTGCCCCATGTTCGCGTGGCGACCGTGAAGTCCACATTTGTCATTTTGATTTTGAAACGCAGAAATGAAACCAAACTTACTCGCTCTGTACTCTCGCCTGCTCCAAACGCTCATCATCAGGCAGCTCCCCCGACTCTGGATCCGAAATGACACCACCAGAAAGGAACAGTCTCTGCACGAGATTTCTCCCTTCTGAAACGCCTTCCTCGTCGTTCGCGAATACGTAGACATTCGTGTTTCCTCCTTCCTCATCATCATTCGGGCTCGCGATCAGAATTCGGTTCCTGCTGGTTTCGGCCTGATACATGCGTATCAGCCTGGCGAACTGGGTAGTCGGAGACGATGTATCGGTTGCTGGCGCCCTTTGAGTCTCGGCGGGAGAGGTTACGCTCTTACTGCTGACCTTCCTTTTGATGTGACGGTTGCGAGGGGGGCTGGGAACCAAAACGGGGTGCAACTTGGACTTGCTTTGCTCAATCAATTGTTTTCTGCTTTTTGCTTGTCGAATAGGGGAAATGGGCGGCGTTGGCTCGCCCATCGTCGTGGATGAATCTTCAGAATGGTCGCCGGACTGGAGCTCGTGTGATGCACCAGGGATATTCGATGCACTGCTGGATTCTGTAATTGATACATTTTCGTCATCTTCGTCGTTGACGGGAAAGTCATTGCTTGAAGACCTGCGCTGCTTTTTTGATTTGTTTTTCTTTTTCTTTTTCTTCGTGGTTGCCCTTACGATATCGCTGCTTGAAGATAAGGTAGGCCGCTCAATGTCTGAAGACCGATAAGTGAACTCGAAGTTATCAAAGCGTGATTCATGATTTGCGAATGATTCGTTGTCTTTCGATGGGGATTTCTTGGACTGCGTGTCGGGCAAGGCTTCATCTTCGCCTGAAACATCACTCGGTAGAACCTTCGGACTGGTCAGCGCATCATCTGGTGGAGTATCGTTCGGTGAAATCACCTTATCCGATAGATTCGGGGATGTGATCATACCGGGCAGCAGTCCGAACAAGTTGCCAAAGGTACGCTTGCTAGGAGAAGATTGCTCGCTCGAGGCGACTGCTTCGCCTTGCTTGCAAAAGGAAGCTTCGGTGTTCTCAGACTTGTTGGTCGCAATGCTGAGAGCGGGCTTCTTTTTAGCAGACGCGGGCTTGGTCGAGCTGCTGGCCTTCTCGCTGGTGTCATCATTATCGACCTTTGCCGGAGCATCTGGTTCTTGCTGTTTGCCTTTAACGCTGCCCTTGGCCTTGGTCTGCTTCTTATGTTTCTTCTGCTTCTTTCCAAACATGCTGAACGACTCCGTCTGACTGGGACCCTTTTTGGCAGCTGGCTTTGGCTGACTGTTACACTTAGGTGCCGCACCTGAGGGACCTGGTGTCTGGGGCACGGCCGGAGTTGTAGGTGCGGTATGGTATGCATTCATGGGGGTAGGAGGAACGGATATGCAGGGCGGCGCATTCGGTGCAGGAGGTGCAAGCTTGTCGCTCTCATCGGGCTGGCTGTCAGGCTCTGGACCGGGAGGAGGTTTGTCAGATTTCGAAACGCCAGGCTTTGAATCGTCGGGTTGATTGCACTGAATGTTCGGCTTTGGAGACTGCTTTTCCTTGAGACGATCGCTGGAAGGCTTTTTAGAAGCGGGCGTTGGCGTCTGGATCGAGATTGAAAGATTCGCCCTCGGCGGCTTCTCAGAAGCAGGTGTCTTCATGGAATTGGGCGTAGGCCCGCTGCTGACCTCAGCCTCACGCACGCTTGAGCTCCCACCTTGGATCCGTTTGCATTCATCCGGCGAAGCGCTGGCAGTGTGGAAGCTGTCGTCGACGTGATCCGATTCCGAGGCTCTGCCTACCAGGGTGGGGCGATCGATGTCAGAGACGGGAGAGAATGATTGTGAAGGGTGCACTTCGCTTGTAAGCGGCGAAACTGGTGAATCATCAAATTTTTGCGGCGCCGTTGGGTCAATCGTCTTCTCAAAAGTAGAGGTTGCTGGCTGAGAAGATGATGATTTGGTTGGTACGGAGGATGGCTCCGCCGCGAGAGCATGTAGATTCGGAGTCTGCAGTTCCTCGGCGATGGCGGCCACCTGGGATGATCGAGAACCGTCTGTGGTCGCATATGATGCCTGAAATATCAAATGTTCGGATTGCTCCACGCCGAGTTTCGATTCCAAGAAAGGATCGTTGTCGAAAAAATAAGCCGGTTGATGCATGCTTGAGTTCCGGCTTCCCTGGACGGGAGTATCTTCACGGGCAAATGGCTTCAACGAGCCACTCCTACTCGAAACATCGTCCCGGCCCGCGTTCGATGAAGGAGCTTGTGTCTTGTTCTTGTGCTTTTTCCTGTTGCCTTTCTTGGGCGTGTTTGAACTGGACACGACGGGAGTCGTAGTGACAGACGGCGCAGCGGGAAAGACTCGCTCACCTTTAACCACACGGTTTGATGGGGTATATGGTGGAGCGTCCACGTGCCCAGTGGTCATGCCATTGTTGTGAGTCGCGTGGCTGGTGCTCGGCAAAGGTGGTGTGCCAGGTTGTGCTGAGGTGGGGAAGCCTTGCGAATATCCATTCGGCCAACGAGTGACGCCGTTTGTCGAGTCGATGAATCTAGCTGATGTAGCCCGGAGATGATGGTGAATGTCAGGCTGAGGAGGCTGTCCCTGTCCTCCTCGCATAGTCAAGATATCCCTAGGGACCCTGGCGTCGAGCGGCAGTCCAAAAAGTTCAACTTCTCTGAGGTCAAGTATGCGGCGAGCAGTATGATGGTCGTAGAAGTAGATGAACGCCAACGTCCTCTCGGGCTCTTCAGCCGAGCGAGAATATTTCGGTGGAATCCTGGGCATAGTGACTCCCTTTATGTGAACGTCGCAAGCACGGGAAAAGGCGTTCCCGACTTCCTCTTCTGTAGTCCCCAATGGGATTCCGAACACGATCAGCTTGTTGGCAAAAGTGGCGTCCGCGCCAATATATCTCTCATCGACTTCGTCGTCCAGTGGCATCGCTGTGTGAGTCGGCTGGTGGCTGCGTGAAGGCTGATGCGGTGCTGAGCCCTGTCTGCCCTGGAATCCCATCGTGTGTTCCGTAGCACCCATATATGGGGGAGCTTGTGGACGACCCGCCCCATGGAAACCCTGAATATGGGTATATTGCTCCGGAACAGAGAGTACACGATGAGGCAGTGTGTTTTCGACTTGAGGATGCTCACTGCCACTACGCCATGAGTTCTCTTGGTACACGCTGCCACGCCTCTTGGTGCGGCCGACGGAAGACTTCGAATAATGGTCATAGAACGGCTTGCGAGTGTTAAATTTGTCACCTTGAAGCCTAGAGGCGTCATGAATAGACTCCCGGCCTCGGCCACCGCGCGGACGGCCTCCACGCATTGGGCCGCCAGGGTTTTCCGAGAAGCTGATGTACCGTGCGTCCCCAACCCTGGCAGAGTTGACCATATCATTGAAACCTTGATAGCCCGATTGATCAAATAGCTGATTGTTACCACTGGTAAATCTGTGGCTTCCCGGCGGACGGTTGATGTGCCTGGCGGTTGAAGCATACGCATGTGGAACGTTGTGGTAGGGCATATCCGCCATCGGCTGGATCGGCGGGTTAGGTGTGACATAGTGGTCAGCATTCTGCTGCCTGGGAAAGCGTGTGTTATGGTAAGGGGCAGTCTGGGTCGGCGGTGCGCTCTGCCACGAGTAAGCGGTCGTTGGGGGAATATTATCACCAAGACGTCCTGCAGCTGTCTTCGAAGCCATAGCGTCTCCGGCGTAAGATGGTGCACTCATGTCGCTCAGTGCAAGACTGGGGTACGTGTATTCGGTGTAGCGAGGCTGGAATGGTTGCTGTCGCCCATCGTAGCCTGAAGGGCGGATGTTGCTCCCGCCTGAAAACCGTCCACCTCGCTTGCGTCCGTAGATCTGCGGTGGAGGGTTGTCGTAGCTTGGAGTGAAGTTGCGGGTCTCGCGGTCGCCAGACGGCACACCGACCAGTGGCTCCTCATAGATGGGGAATGGTACGACCTGTGGGTCTGCCGCTACTGACGTGGACAGAATGCGAGAAGAGTGGAAGCTCGAGTTTCTAGTAGACGCTTGCTCAATTTCACGCGGAGGCGTGTTTGCAGGCGAGACAATGAATTCTGCCGGAAGGCTTCCCGCCGCAGGCGCATCCGTCGTCGAGGTTGGAGTGTCGCTGCAGAGGCTTGGAGCAAGAGGCTTATCGTTCTCAGCTCGAACCTTGTCTTGAATGCATTTGACGGCACATTCGATGATGCTTCTGCCGTACGCTTGAATGTCACGCGACTGAAAGAAGGTCTCAGGTTTGACGTCGTCTTTACAGAGGAACTCGCGCATTGTCGGATCCTTGAGAATGTTGAGATTCTCCTCCTGAAGCCACCAGTGGGCAACAATAGCAGGCACGCGATGCTCGTAGTTCCACAACGCGATGCTGTACCAGGCCTGCTTGAGGAAGCGGAAGCCGGCGCCGAGTCCATGCGCACCACCTTGCATGTGAATGTCGACTTCAGTGAAGTACTTGCGCAAAAATTCTTCCTCCACCTCCTTGGAGCCGTTTTGAGGAAATTCCCAGGGTAGGATGCAACCCCATTTCTGCGGCTCAGCGTAGTAAAGATTCGTGCAAAATGGCAGGAGGTCGAGGAAGCGGTTACTCGATGCGATTACACAATCTGGTAATGGCCACTCCTGGCTTTTGGCGTTTGCGGTGTCTGGCCCGTTCTCTTGGGCCATGCTGAAGAGGGCTGGGGAAGAATAATCGTCGAGTGGAGGTTTTTGTTTTCGGCGTGGTGGCGGTAATATTGCGAGAACAAATGCGTGCGCAGCGAATGTTTGCTCAGCCACGGGCGTAATGACGCCTCTTGACTGAGCACAATGTTTTGTGCGAGGTCGTCTTCGGCGATGGGGTGATGTACGCCGTTCGGGTTGTGAAGGAGCGTGTCGATGAATGTCGTGTGTTGTGTTGTCCAAGAATGAGAGTTGCGGCGACTTTTCGTAGTCGTGGAAGGTAGCGGTCGTCACGGGCAAGTGAATGTGGAAGGAGCGACTACCGTTTTCGGCCATCAAACGACTTTCACATGATTGCGGGGCTGCCTGAGGACGTCCTTGCCTCGTGCGCAGTGAAGTGAATGTTAGTGTTTTCCAAGGCTCGTTTCAATCACTGAGGCGAAAGCAGTGAGGCTTGTGCACGGTTTGCAAGCGGTCTTCGTTTGCCTCGTGCTTCTGCAGATACCCGAAACGAGGGCTTTCCAGACTAAGACGTCCGGTCTCAATTCAACCCTTAGATATGACCTCCGTTAGACTTTCTACCTACCTTACGTGCCATAGTCATTGTAATGCAATTGGATGTTCAATTTAAGAGGTATCAACAGTGCTTTATTCGTACACTCGCTTTCTTGTCGAAGCTTACACCTTCTCGGTCTCCTTGGGAAGGGTGCGGATAAGCTTCATGATCTCGCTCTCGTTGTCTCCGACGACTGATGTGTCATTAGTTCAGGCGCTCTTCCTGTCAAGTAGAAAGGGCGTAAGACAGGGGTCGACGTACCTGCGCGAGCATTCATCCAATCGACCGTCACCGGGGCCTTGAAAGAGTTCTCGTTGGCCTTGAACTTCTTCAGCGCATCAGTGGTGCCCGTAGCGTCCGAGATCACACTGCCAGCCTGTGTGGGACCAAGATATTCGAGGATGCTGCTCAATTGGTCGGTTGTAGGGGCGGACTCTTGAACATCTACGCAAGGCTCGCGTCAGCCATATTTCTCCCCATTTCATGTGTTATCCTGCATCTTTGCATCACCTACCAAGCTCAAACTCTGTTCTCTCCAACTTGCTCTGCGAGGCGTGGTCGGTTGCCTGATCCTCTGTAGCGGTCGAGGTAGCGTTTGCTGCTGTCTGTTTCAGGAGCGTGTGCGCGCGCACGGAAGCCTGGTTCGAGGGCTTATGGAAGAGAGTGATGACATCCTTTTTAGCGGACTATAACGCATGTCTGTCAGCCATAGATGCCGAGGGGTCGCGGTGCTCGATAAGGCTCAACATCGCGAAGCACCACAGCTTTTGCGCCGGGTCATGGGGATAGATCGGCCGGTCCATGACATGGAGGAAGATCGAAAACGTACCTCCTTAAACAGGTTCTTGAAGAAACTCATTTTGGCGGCTGCAATGATTATTGTCTAGCAAATCGTTCAAGGCCTGTGACTCTCAAGGTCGCTTGTAGTCGGAGCCGCAAGGGAAGCTTGGGCCATCTAGCTGACATCATTTCACAGCCGTCAGTTTTCGTCCAGGACGCGGTAACAACAATATCGTGTGACAAGCGTGGAATGGTGTACTTGAAGACTTCATAACAGACGTTGTCGTCTTTTGATTTTCGCACGTCAGTCAAAATCACATGTTGTCACATGTTGTCGCTCCAGAGCTCGCTTTCCGATGCTGCTTTCGATCTCGATACATTGTTGCATTTGTGCGTGTTGAGCTTGCAGCAGCTTCGACAGCAGTCGCAGCCAGGCATGAAAAGTATCGAGATTGTTGATGAAACGTTTTCGTTCGTGAACAACAACATGCATGGCCTTCCAGCATAAGCCGTTACAGCACATGATGTTTGAGCCCATCAACCGGAACGCTGACGGATGCCGATCTGCCCCTCGGTAACCTGTGCCTAGCGGATCCAATCGCGTTCTATAGAATGAAGTCATTGCCCCTCCTTGGTGGAGGTACAGCAGACAACCGCTTGAACTAACTGTAAGTATTTCTAATACTCATTCCACTTGATCATGCTGCGGCTGCCCCTCTTAATTCCTCAAATTTGCGAAGCGCTCCCGCCCGTAACTTCGTCTCTACGCACCACCGCCGCAAGAACAGGCACCAAGCAACCCGTCGGAAATCACGACAACCTCGGCATCAGAGCACTCGCAACCATGTCTACGCAGTCCAAGGCCTGCTGCACCGTCCCGCCGGTCGTCAGCGAGGGCTACAAGGAGAAGGGCGAGTGGACCACCATCAATGGCATGAAGACCTACGCCACCGGCCCCAAGGATGCAAAGTCCGCTCTCCTCGTTGTCTACGACATCTTCGGCTTCTTCCCGCAGACACTCCAGGGTGCCGATATCCTTGCGCATGGCGACAAGGAGCACCAGTACCAGGTGTTCATGCCTGGTGAGTGATTCATCCTTGGCGGCATGAAGAGCATTGAGCGATCGCTAACCCTACACCCTCCAGACTTCTTCGATGGCAAGCCCGCCGACATCTCTTGGTACCCTCCGGACACCGACGACAAGGGCAAGAAGCTCGGCGAATTCTTCTCTACCCAGGCCGCGCCGCCCAAGACCCTCGAGCGTATCCCCAAGGTCCTTTCGGAGATTCAGAGCCAGCGCTCCAGCATCAAGGAGTGGGGTGTTGTCGGATACTGCTGGGGCGGCAAGATCGTGAACTTGAGCTCCCAGGAGGGTACCCAATTCAAGGCCGCCGCCTCTTGCCACCCCGCCATGGTTGACGCGAACGACGCTCCCGGCATCAAGATTCCCTTCGCCATGCTGCCATCCAAGGATGAGCCCAAGGAGGATGTCGAGAAGTGGCACGCGGCCGTCAAGACCAAGAACGTCGTCGAGTGGTTCCCCAACCAGGTTCACGGCTTCATGGCTGCCCGCGGCGACCTCAAGGACCCTGCGGTCAAGGCCGACTACGAGAAGGCCTACCAGCTCCTCCTCAACTTCTTCCACGAGCACATGTGAGTGGAAGCCTTCCTTTTCTTTTTGAAACCATTCTGACTTTCATTGCTCCAGGTCTTAGGGTCGATCGGATAATGACTGATATGGTGACATCCTCTAGGCACTTAGGCTCATCCTCGAAGATATAGCCGGCCTAGGATGTCGGAGCTTTACCAGGCTCATGAGTACATAATGAGAAATGAACAAGTTCGGACCTGCTTCCCAATTATATGCCCAGATTCAGGTACGTGCTCAGCAGCCACAGGATCGGGTAGTGCACCCTAATGGCTGCTCGTCAGAGTCGCATGTTTCGGGTCGTTATCAGTACCATATTCAAGGCACGCCGTCAAACCACGTGCTCTTCATGCTTATCACTCTACCTTGTTAACTGCCAAGCGTCATGCAAGTCATCCAGCCCGTCTGTCGCTGGGACAGCGTATGCCCGAGTCTGATAAGTACCGTTGCAGGGCAATCATCACGCGACCGCTTCTCCACGTTTGCGGAGCCCCAGGCTCTAAGATCACGGCGCGTTATCCAGATAACATCTGCGTCGCAATCTTGATAGGCAGCGATCTTGGAAGCGAGGGGTTTGATAGCGCAAGGTCACGTGGCGGTCAAGACTGCCCGAGTAGGCAGGCAGACTGCAGCACCACCGTCGTTCGGCGCCCAGGCCGCAGATCGTGCTTCGGAGGGATGGCGCTGTTTTGCGACATGCGTGCGCCAGGCGATTCGTGGACAGCACGACGCCGCTTATCGTCTTGCAGTTGGCGTGATAGATATGAGATAGGTCGTGATCGTGTCCTGCTGGGGTGGATCATATAAGAGTTCTATGAAGTTCAGCTGGCAGATTTTCTGCACCACTTGAGGGAGTCGATCGTGTGCGCTCTTGCCTACAAGACGGTGCTCCACCCCACTGGGCGACGGTCCCTGGCCTCTCTACAATTGCCGACTCCCACTCCCTTCCTGTCTGGCCTCGTCACCGGCTGCCGGTGAATACACCAATGCAAGGACTCCATATCACTCGCGCTCATCTGGACTAGGAGAGCTCTTGGGAACCCACGCCGTCCGACGCAGTCTCGCTTGCTCCTGCCCAACAGCGCCATACGCCCATGGGGGACGTGGTAACTCTCCCGTGACCCCCAAACATATCCGGCTCGTCGGATGAATGCTCCGCCACTCGCGCCAACAGCTGCCGGACCACCCTTTATCTCTGGCGACCCCACCGCTATCTCGTAGCTGCGGGCACTTGGGCCACCACCCACACGAGCACACCCACCCACTCCCGCCGAGGCCTCGCATCGCCCACGCTGCACAGGAAAGCTACCCGTCCACCTCCACGCCAGATCAGCGAGACCGAACGCCACCGGCATGCGATCTTCACGCTCTCGAGTGGGATATCTGCCTTTTCCGGCCATCGCGTATGCAGAGGCTGGGTGTACGTGGACGTGGCAGGCGACGGCGGTGTCCCTGGCCTGTCGCCTCAGCCTCAAGTTACTTTTCACCGAGTAATGCACCCGCCCACTCCGCTGTCTGACACGCTAGGGAGATGTGCCTTGTAGGGGGACCCCCACAAGGCCTCGTCGGCCTCATCGCACCCGGCTGCGCAACAGGACCGCTGAGATCCTTCGTGGCCGCTGAACAGCTCGTTGAGAAGGGCATGCACCAGGTATCGGAGGAGACCGTATCTCACACGCTGCCGTGTCTGGTCTGGGCCGCTGCAACAATATTGCTGCGGATGCTCCGAAATGCGACGAGCGGGTTCTGGCGCTGGGCGGCGCTGGCTGGCTCGCACTTGCATGTGAAAGCAAAGCCCGCGCGACCGGAGAACGAGAAACTTTCGGCTGGTCTGGGACTTGCGCCTCGCCGTCGCGCACCTCTCGTTTCCGCTCGTTCCCAAGTACACCGCTCGCGGAGCGAGACAGTGTGAGTTTTAAACGACTGCGGAAAAGTGACGTCTACAACACATTCGTTTTACGCTTACCACCGTCCGCACGTCTAGTCAATCCTTAGAGAACCGACTTGCGCTTCTCCCCATGGGCGATTAAGTAACACTTTCTTCTCCAGGTCCAAAAGCGCCCAGCCTTATCTGCATTTCTACGGGTTCGTCGTCTGGCAAGGAATCACACCGGCGTCTCACCGGCTCCACCTGAGTCTTCGACGTCGCAACCCTGCTTCTTCCGGTGCTTCCAACGCGCGGGACACACGCTCGCAACAACGTAGCGTGTGCGTCGCGCGCGGTTGGCATTCTCCACCGGCCTGCTTGTCCTAGACCTGCAGCCCTCGTGGCTGGCACCGCGCATGTACGACCGAGTCGCCGTCTCGAACAAAGACCCTGGCGATTGCTGCTTGCGCCATGGGCTCCACCTGTCTGCAAACTAGTACGCGACATGACTCTAGATCAACGCGACAACTTGAGCGGACTGGCCGATGAGGTTCACAAGGGACTCCGGCCGGGTCAGGGTACACCCGTTTTTGGCAAAAGCGCACGCGAGGGGCACGAAACAGTCGTGTGCGCGGTCGCCGGATGCTGTTGCTTTTTAGGCGTGCAGCCACGTCAAAAAAGAAAATGAGCTTCTCCAGCCTGGAATTCGCCCGCCGGAGTTTGTCTTATCAGCGGCCACGCGCCCTAATGGCCGTTCACACGCCGCTTGACAGGTCAAGCGCTGAGCGCCTCAACGGCCCAACGTCATCGGTCCTTTATAATTACACCAGAGCCGTGCGATATTCGACTCAGCATAGGTAGGAATACTACATCGCGCGATTCGGAGGAGTCGAGGATATGCGGGCTGCAGCAGCATCGCGTATGCGCTCGATCAGCGCATCGAAGCTCTGCAAGCAGACCCCCTCCAACTCTCCAACAACGGAACGCGACGCCATCTTCCGGACCATCTCGCTCCACACGACTCGCGGCCGACCCTGGACGACTCCAGATCCCGCAGACATTGCTCCATATAGCTATATAAATTGTCTTGATCCTAGTCGCTGCCCCACCCGTGCTCCAAACATCCAGCAGGCCGTTTCAACTTTGACCGTGCCCGCACGCTCCCACGCAACGCTGGACACGCGACGTCGGACGAAAGCCGACGATGGGTTCGCGCGCGCGGCGTTTGCCGACATAAGGCCCAGAAGCCAAATGCACCGCCCTGCGAACAAGCACCTGTCTCGAGCGTCCCACTTGTGGCGCTCAACTTGCTCCCTGCGCCGAAGCGCAACCCTAACGTCATCCCCAGACGCTCGCTCAAACAGCCCACAGGGGAGCAAAAAAAAAAAAGGTCAAGGCCCCGGACCCCGGCTGCAGGGCCGGGAGAAGGCTGGCATCACGGCGGGCGGGCGGGCAGGCAGGCTGCTGGCCGACGAGCCTGTAGCAGGGCAGCAAGAGGGCAAGACGGCATGTCCTGCTCTAGCGATCGAGGTGCAGCAGACACGATCGAGGCGCGACCGCGGCCGCGATCCGTCCCAGCGCAGAGGAAACGGCGTCGCGTACGAGCAGCAGCCAGCAGAGACGCGGCGGCGGACGACGAACGAGTGCGCCTGGCGCTGCTGACCCTAGCCGTGCCCACGACTCGGCTCTGGCGACGAACGGACGCTTTGACATGTGATTGGGCCTGCGCAGGCGTGCATGCAGGGGCCCACTGGCCTTTTCATCCAGCCGTGCGGCTTCCATCCCACGCGGCGGCTGCGGCGTGGTGGAGGCCACTCGCCCGCCCGCCCTTCTGCGTCTGCTGCTGCACCTACTGCTGTTGCTTCTGCTGCTGTTCTGCGAGGGCTAGCGGGCGGCCGCGCTCGAGCCCGCCGACAGGGCCGCGCCACGGTAGAAGAGAGGCCGAGTTATTGCCTTGCAGGCGCGTCGCCGGCCGCTAGGGCGCTGGGGCTTCGGTTGCTGCTAGTCGCTCGCGCGTGAGCCTCTCATCCTCTCTGCCTGCGAGCCCGTACAGGCTGCGCCGGCTGCGCTACTGGCGAGCAGCGCGCCACGGCCGGGGGCAGCAGGGCCCGGTTGAGGTGGGCGAGGAGGGAGGTGGGCGTGGTGGGAGAGGCGGGCGAGGTGGGTTTGCGGGCGGTGGGCGCGCTGCTGGGTTGTGGGCTCGGTGACGGCAGCCAGGGCTTGACCTGACGCTCGCCGCTGCACGCTGGACTGCCGTTGCTGGTGCGCTTCCTCCCACTAGCACTTTAACCCACCCTGCGCCTGCGCTTTGACTTCCGCCGGCGCCAGTAGAGCGAAGGTAGTCAGCATTTCGCCCGGCCCAAGACATATCGCTGGAGTCCCTGGCTGCCCTTGTGCCCGGTCGCGCCCGTGACGACCAGCCGACACCTGCAGTATTACCACCGCTGGCGCTGCTGCGACTGGCCGCAGTCATACCAGCCCGTCCCTCCGCCGCCACTCCAACACCACCACCACAACCACCGCGCCCGTCAGCAGTCCCTGCCCGCCCTCCGCGACACACCGCAGACTGCGCCCGCCCCCGAGTAGTCGCGTGCCCTGTCGCGCAGCATTCCGCCCCCCGACCCGGCGGCCTTACTTAGCAGCCACGCAGCCAGCCGGCCCACGGCCATGCCCCAAGCCCACGGCGGCCGGGCGGCGCAGCGTGGGGGTCCTCTGCGAACGCCCGATGCGCTCGCCGACGACTTCATGGACTCCAACACCGCCATTGCCTTCGGTGTCGACAAGGCTCTCGCCAGCCACACTTCGCCCTCCTCGCCGCGCAACGTGCGCATGCCTCCCTCGCAAGTCGACCCCACCGCCTCCGGCTCCTCGTCCGCGATCCAGTCGCTGACCTCGGCCAGCACGCTGAGCACGCTCGAGGGCAGGCTGGACGGCTCGCCCAGCGAGACCACCGCCCGCCAGGGCCTGCTGCAAGACTCGTTCCTGGACCAATGGAGGGATGACGGCGTGGAGACCGAGACGCCCGAGGACATGCAGAAGAACGACCCGCTGGGCACGCAGATTTGGAAGTTGTACGCCAGGACGAAAGGTCAGCTGCCGAACAGCGAGCGCCTCGAGAACTTGACGTGGCGCATGATGTCGATGAACCTGCGGAAGAAGGAGCGCGAGAGGTTGCAGCAAGGGTATGCGTCTTGGCTGTCTCGATATATTTTGTATGCTGACTAACGATGGTGATATTACAGACTGCCCTCGCGACCACCGCAGCAGGCACGCAACGCCCCCAGTGGAATCGCTCAGCTGAGGCAGTCCTCCGATCAGACCATCAGGCCCGCGAACACCGATGAACCGATGAATTTGGACGACTTTATTGTACCTACATCCATTGGAACACCCGCAGGCATCTCGCCCACGCCTTCGAGTGCAGTCGCCGATTTCGAGTCTACGCCTGCGACTGCTTCTGGTATTGCTATCAACAGACGCCAACAGCAGATTCAAGATGATGAGTTTAATCTATCTCGAGCTTCAGCTCCCTCCGTGGGCCCTTTCGAGCAAGGTCGCGCCCTGAACGAGTTTGGCTACGTGCCCAGGCATGTGCGGAAAACAAGCATAGACGAGCGAAGGGTCAGTTTCTGATTCCAACTTTCTTCCGTCATGATTCAGCATGGTGCAGATCCAACTAACAGCGTGTAGCCACCTAAGCGACGAGCCGAAGCCTCCCCTCAGGTACCGCCCGTCAGCAATCACTCCCTCCTGGACCACAATGTGCCGGCCGAGGCAGCATTGCCAGAATACTCTCTCGATGGCTCCAGCTCGGCGCAGACGCTCCGTCCGAACATCCCTCAGGGCTCATTGCCCTTCAACCTCGACACTTTCAACCTTGAGAGCGACCCGATCATTAACTCCGCGGGACCGATGCAAAACAACTTCAACTTCTCGCCAGTCGGCTCGCCCATGATGAACAGCGGCGGATTCAGCAACATGTACGGCATGCCTACTTCGATGCCGCAGTCGCAGGCTCCTAGCAGTTTTCACTCACCTGTTGGATCGACTTTCCATTCTACAGTCTCGACACCTCAGCCTATGGCCGAAGAGCAGATGTATTTTGGTCAGCAGCACCAAACACATTATGGCTCTATGCCCAACTTCTCTCAGCACCACGGCCAAACCCCATCTCAAGGTTCCATGCCGCAGCAGCAATACGTTTTCAACCCTAACGGCGAGTCCATTTTCAGCGCCTTGTCCGCCAGCCAACCGAGCTCTTTCAACCAATCTGCATTTCAAATGCCCAGTAATTTCGATGGTCAGCACATGCGACACGATTTCGGCGGCCCGAGCAGTCTGCCTTTTGGCCGCACCGAGAACATGTTTACTTTCGGCGCTGACTCCGACAACGACGAAGACGATGTGATGTCTTTCGGCGACCAAAGCATGTCCCAGAGCTTTTCGCCTATGGATGACAATCTTTCAGTGTCAGACGTGCCGAACAACTACCAATGGGAGCAGAACCTGTCTAACCAGTTCAACCCGACAGCAGCTCGATATCCCGGCGGTCCACCGCGTAAGGGTGTGACTATTGGGCACGCGGAGATGATCCCATCTCCTCAGCAGCAGCAGGGTGGATGGGACCAAGGTGGACTTGGAAGAGGACACGCCTCTTCGGCTTCGGTCAGCGACGTGCGCAACCGTAGCGGACCGCAGCGAACACGCAAGATTCCTCGTACGACTTCGACACCGAACACCGCCGGTATGGCCACTGGCATGTTCTCGATCCGCCCGCAATCCTCGCCGAACTCACCCCCAGAATCGAACTTCAGCTCTGCAGCTCCTTCCAGACCTGGCAGCCCGCGCCCTGGTGGTGACAGCAGCGTTCCTACGACTTGCACTAACTGCTTTACGACTACCACACCACTTTGGCGTCGTAACCCTGAGGGTCACCCTCTTTGCAACGCCTGCGGCTTGTTCCTCAAGCTGCACGGTGTCGTTCGGCCGTTGAGTTTGAAGACTGATGTTATTAAGAAGCGCAACCGTGGGAGTGGCAACCCCTCTACCGGCACTTCGTCAAGGTCGAAGAAGATGGCTAGCCGCAAGAACTCCATCGCACAGTCCACGAACACGCCGTCGAGGACTTCCGCCAACGACGCAGATTCGCCGAAATCAACCGCGGGCTCGGCTGGTACTGGCACTGCAGCCACCACTCCCACGAGTGCTGCTTCTGAGAAGCCAACGACGAAGAACCCGATTGCCATTGCTCCTGGTCCACCGAAACCTACTCCGATTGCACCTGCTTCAGCTCCCACGCGCGCCATTCCGCCGAAGAAGCAGAGAGGGCAGAGCAAGACGTCGAACACTCTGAATCAAGACACGGAGATGGGCGACGCGGACGACATGAGTCTTGGCGGCGGCCTCAGGAGCAGGAAAGACGCGCAATCCAAGGTACCTCCGATGCACGGCCAGTTTGCATCGCAGCAGAACACCATGCCCATGCAAGCTCCCATGGGCCCGCAAGGCGGCAGCGCTTCTGGACAGCAACCGCCCCCTGGCGTTCCTCCCAACATGATGACCGGCCCGCAAGAGTGGGAATGGCTCACGATGAGCTTATAGGCGATGTCCGAGAAAAAAAGGCATCAAACAGCAGCACGAAGGAGCGGTTAGGAGTATGAAAGTAGACGGGCTACGACGATATACACCAAGAGTGTTCGATGATACCCGGGCGCGCCCTGAGCCGGCACTACTCCGCCCATCAGCAATAGGCGCAGAGAGAAGGGGCGGCGATAGGGCGCGCTCAAATCCCTGCACACGCAGCTCTTCGCGGGCGCCAGAGAGATTCGTCTCTTCTGGCAGCCGTGGAGTATGATTACCCATCTCGAGGAGCGGACTGCTACATCTGATTACTTGTTCTTTTGCGATTTATTCGACGCGTGCGCGGCAACAGCTCCCGGACCTCGCAACATCTCTGGGACATTTCGATTCTACCAAACCCCATTAACTTATTCTGTTTACACCACCTGGATTCCTCAGACGCAGCGGCTAGAATGAAAGACCACGATTCAAGCTCTGGAATCGCCTCGTGCTCACTTACTCGCTACGTCACGGCTTGTTGGGAAGATGATACACCAATGCTTTTTCTATTTTAACCCCCTTTTCGCTATGCTATGCTCTGCTTCGGTACACGATTGGTTTGAGAGATTTTTTCGATGATCCCCGCGATGGCAGTCTGCGCCTCGGCCTGTCGCTTTTGATGCCTTTGTTTTTGTATTTGCTTGCAACGGGCCTTTTGGTTGGGTTTTCGGCGACAGGCCATATGTGGTTGGAATTTTTTTTACTTTGAAGTTGCTAGTTTCTGACACGAGATCACGACTATTCTTGTATAGAGGAATCACTATTCGATGTTACACATCAGACCGCTTCACAGTCCGCGCGCTCTCGCTCTTGATTTTGTTGCCGGCTTCGCATTGCAGATGAACCTTCACCGTGACCGTTTTACATATGAGAGGAGATTTCGCGGCGCCACCGCCGCCCAACAACCTCTTCAGCTTCCACAGGCAAGAACCTTCGCCGCCTCTTCTCCAGCACCTTGCCAATCGAGGCAGGATGACCGATGAAACAGTAATGTATCCAACCAGAGTGACTCGATCCTCATACTTGTTTCCCGCGTCACTGGGCCCTCCACAATCACGCAGAGACCTTTCGCGCCGGCCCGAAAGAGGTGCCGTCACCACCCTGGATCTTCCAGCATATTGCGTGCTGTCCCTCAAGGTCCCCTCTCGAAAGCCCGCGAAGGAACGATAGGCCGCTCTCGTCCAGCACGCTCAATTCCGTCCATGTCGCTCACAGCGCGCAGCTCGCGACCGACCGGAGCCTTCCTCTCGGCTTCCGCGCGCGCCCTCGGAACTTCTCTTCAGGCCCGCCCTTCTGTCCAGCTTAAGGGGGCTCGTGGGCGTCAGGCTGTGGTGGAGAGGCGGAAGGGGTGAGGTAAATGAAGGGGAGGCTGAAGAGTCGAGGGACGTCGAAGCTGATTAGGCTGTAAAACTTATGTGTTTGTTTTACGCCAATAGCGCGTTTGCTTCCGTGTCGCGGCGACGGGACGCTGTGTTGACATACAAGTGAACGTGGAGGGAACGGGGAAGGCGAGGTACTGACGCGGTCTGAAAGATACTCCTCGTGGGTATGTCGCGTGGAGATCGACGCGTTGGTGTTGTCGTATATCAAGGTCGCTTTTGTCCGCGGATGTGAGTGAGGTTAAGTCACGTGAACCACCTTCCGATCATGGGGCATTCCTAGCTTATGGGGCGTCAATCAACGAAGCAATGAGCACAGCCTGAATCGATCAGTGAGATCATAAAAAAGTTGATTCTAGATGCGTATCTACAGTACCAGTCATGACTCCCATTCAACGCCATCGCTAGAAAGGTAACAACCAAGCCGACAAATGCAATGCGAAAATCATCTAGTCTAGTCTTCACTTTACAAGGATCATCGCCTCCTGTCCGGACTCGCCTCGTCGCCATCACTGCCACTCTCCTCGTCACTACTATGCTCATCGAAGCCGTCCGCCTCCAGCGCCGCGCTGCGGATCCCAATGCTCAGCAGAAAGCCAACGAACGAGATACCAGCGAAGATACCGAAAGCCAGCAACTCGCCCTTTCTCTCAACCTTAGTTGCAGCAGTGAACAGTGCTCCGCTGATGAAAGGCCCAACAGCCCTACCAGCAGCGGAAAGCGTCTGGGCAAGCCCGTTAAGGGTGCCGAGGACGGCGTGAGATGGCGCCGAGTTCGTGATAAGCAGCAGGGCGGACGTGAGGCCACCAACGGCGGCGACAGTCTTGATGATTAAGACAGCGCCGAGCTCGACCCACAACCATACCCTGCCAACAGTGGTCGTTGGGCCGTGAACACCGCTGTGCGAGCCGTCCTTGTACCCTACCCAAGGAATCAAGAGGAAGGCGACGACAAAGCCCGCCAGGCCAGTACGATATGTGGTCTTGTTGCCGACCTTCTCCCGCAGGCGACCAAATATGCCTACCTGAAAGACAATAGTCACAATACCGGCGAATGCGAGTGAGATTCCGATTTCTTCCGGGTTAAGGTCACGACCAGTGGGCGGCGGAGCCTGTGCAAAGATGGGGTAGAGGCTGTTGAAAGAGATGTTGGCGAGCTGGAAGATAAGGAAGGTGATCAGCAGAATGACTGTGTCGCGATTGAGAACCTCGCGAGCAGTGAGACGACTGGGCCCATCGGTCGAGGCGAAGAATGCGGGCGCAGACTCAACGGAAGATTCATCGTCCTCAGAGTAGTCCTCGTCCTCGGCGCCATCGGCGATGGTACCGTACTGCTGTCTTCGCTCTTGTTGTTGCTTCCGAATCTTGCTGCGGCGGAGGTATGTTGGGCGGCGTGAGCTTGTGAACTGCCAGATCCAGGTGAAAAGCGTGCCGACGCGCTTACTCAGAGGGGGCAGGTTCTTGGCCTCGTCGAGCGACTCCTCGAGGAAGATCATAGTCAAAACGAGATCGATGATCAATACAGCCGCTGAAAACAGGTTTGGCGGCAAGTAGGGATAGGGGTTGTCCTTGTTCGTGAACGGGATCTTCTTGAGAACCAGCAAACCTCCGACGATTGGACCGGTGATACCACCAAGCCCGTAAATGACAGGCAAATACGTGAACGCCCTGCTCTGATTAGAGCGATCCGTGATTTCTCCCAGACACGTGCTGATCACGCCCTGGTTGCCGTTTACCAGACCCATCAATGCCTGCGCAAGCACCGCCTGCCATAGTGTCCGACAGAATCCAAAGCCCACGAAGCACACTGCCGTCAGGAACGTCCCCAGCAGTACAATCGGTTTCCTCCCAATGCGATCAGACAGCAATCCCCAAGCGAAATTGGTTGCAAACTGCGCCAGCGCGAACGAGCTCGCAATCAACCCCACGTACAGCCCAACTTGTCCGTCCGACACCTCCGGGAACGTGCTCGCCATCTCGGGCAGGTAGGGACTTATGCTGTTCAGCGCCGTCTGCTCCGCCAGCGCTATCACCGCCAAAATCGCCAACTGTCTTCTGGGCAGCGGTGTCTCATGGTGTTCGTGGTGCTCGTCCGAGTTGCCTTCGCTGGACTCCGAGCGCGGAGGCGAAGGCACTCCCGTCGAGTTATTCTGCGCGGAGCCGTTCTGCTTGAAGGACTCTTTTGACGACCGGTTTCCCAGGTTGCGCGGCGGCGCGGCTGGGAAGGTGTGGTACTTGAAGGTCGAGGATTGGCGCTGCATCAGAGTCGGCTTGTCGAGCGGGTGGACTTGCGGCTTGGAAGATGTCGTGCGCGCGGCCAGTGGCCGGGTCTCTTCGTCAGTCGCGGAGCCTGGTCGCATGGTCGAGCGGTTTGCTTGTCTTGGTGGAGCCCCTGAGACGAGAGTTGGTTTGCGGTCGGCAGCGTGTAGCCCGAATGGGCTGGCGGGCCGGGTCCGGTGCAGAGGCTGCAGGCCTGTGGAGAGCTAGGAGGGATACTGCTGTACCAGAACGGAAGGTGAGAGACTTTTCCTATCGACGCAATGAAGAATGGGCTGCTGCAGTACTGGACGGGTGTTGATCTGCGGTGTCGCGTCTGGGCTAGGAAATCTTCATGGCGGGCGTAGCAGTCCAGCCTTTCGGGCCAATGACGCAGGGCTCGGCCGGCGGCAGGAGGAGGCAGGTCCCTGCGCTTCGTGTCTCGCATTGCATTCGGGATGTGGACGCGTCTGAAAGCCGAAAGAGGTCGCGTGCATGATCGTACACTAATAATATAGAAAGAACTGAGGTATATATCTTTACTGTCATACAAGATTCGTCCCGTCCAGTGCGCCCAATACACCGTTTCAAAGCCCAGATTACAGCTCGAAAGTATCACATGCAGGCAAATCCCTCGAACTGAAGCCCAAGCAGACCTCAAACCTGCCCTTGGGAAGCACCCAGTTCTGGCGCTCGACGTCCCAGTAGCTGAGGTCCTTCCTTGACACTTCAAAAAGCATCATTGTCTGTTTTCCGCTGTGGATGCGGAACTTATCGAACCGCCTCAGCACGCGTACAGGCATGTCGACGTTCTTCCCTGATGCAGACTTCACGTCTTGCGGCAGGGAGACATATAGTTGCACGACAGCGTCGCCCACGACATCGCCCGTATTTGAGACAGTCGCTTGCAGCTTCACGGCTGGGGTCCAGAGATCTGGGTTGCCACCTTCCTCTCCTCCTGCGGGAGACGGTATCTGTGGCTTGTCGTAGCCTTCAGGGTACGGGTACTTGCCGTACTTGACGTCCGAGACGGAGTCGATATATGGGTAAATATACTTCTTCAGTTTCCGCAACCCCTTGGGCCAGACCGCTTCCTTAGGCTCTGGCTTCTTGGTGTCTAGCTTCGGTGGTTCGATGCCTTTTGGTCGTGGCGCTGGCTCTGATCCGCCTACTAGACCCTGCACACCCACGAACATCGAGGAGATGCTGAACTTGGTGTAAGAGAGACCGTAGCCAAACTCGTATCGCGGGGTGATATTGTGCTTGTCGAAGTAGCGGTAATCAAAATAAAGGCCTTCTTTGAAGTCTTGCTGAGGTACGACTCCGTTCGGGTAGTACAGGATGCCAGAGTCGGGTCCGTAGTCTTTCTCCGCTTTTGCGATGGTGTACGGCAGATGGCCTGAGGGGTTGGCATCGCCGAACAGGACATCAATCACGGCGTTTCCACTCTCTTGGCCGGGCAGATGTGCAATGAGAACACCCTTCACACCAGGAAGGTCGACCCACTTCTCGAGAACGGCCGGTCCGACCGTGTGCATGACCACAATCGTATTGGCAGCAGTCCCGCTGCTGTTGGTTCCTCCACAGTTGGCAGCAACCTTCTGCACGAGAGCATCGCCACCTTTCTGTGCATATAGGTCGTTCCGATCGCCCTTGACGCCGTCCCAGCTAATGAAGCCTTCGCCAGCATCAGAGTTGATGAAAACGATGCACAGATCTTGATCAGCAGCAATCTTTTCCGTCTGAGGGTCAGAGTTGTCGCGGACTTCAGACAGATCGACCGTACTGTAGTCGATATTCTTGCGTAAAGCATCGATGGGCGTGACCAGGTATGGCAGTTCCACCGCACCGGATCCCCAGCCCATGGTTAATGTGCCCTCGTTGCAACCTCGATCGGCGCAGGCGTTGTTGCCTTTGGAATTGGAGAAGGCGTCTTCGCCGAACACTCCGATCTTGAGTTTGCTGCCTCCGCTCCTGCGAGAGTAATCGCTGCCTTTTCGATGAATGGGGAGAGCCTTGCCCTCGTTCTTCACCAGAACGATGCCCTCTGTGGCAATTTGGCGAGCAAGCTCATCGTGATTGCCTCCTTCTTCAGTGTTACGGACGGGCACAAATTCGTTGACGATGCCCTTCTCATCCGAATTCGGAGAGCCTGGGTGCAGCTGGCCGTACTCCTCATCCGTCCAGCTGCTGAAGTTGGGTCCACCGCCGTCGGAAGGTTTAGGCCATTTCTTCTTGTTATCTTGGCCCAGCTGATACCACGCCGCTGCAATGCGTAGTACCATGTCATCCAGACGGTCCATCGGTACGCTTGAGTTGAGGACGGCTTTCGTGAGCTCCATGCCCCACAGAGGCTTGCCATCCTGCCATCGTAGGCCGTCTCCTGGCATGGACATGTCGAGTCCTGAGAGCGCCGAAGCAACGCCAGATCGCTGCGCAAGCCAGTCCGACTGAACGAAGCCTTGGAATCCCATTTCATCTTTGAGGACTCCGTTAAGGAGCTTGCTGTTTTGACAAGCGTAGGAGTTGTTGACTTGATTGTACGAACACATGACGGATGCTACTCCGGCTTTGATGCTGTCGGCAAACGGCCATGCGTAGATTTCGTGCAGTGTACGGTCGTCGATGTTTGAAGAGATAGCGTTCGGCGTGCCCCACTCCCACGACTGCCTGAAGTGCTCCTGCTCGTTTCCGACGTAGTGTTTTGCCGTTGCAATCACGCCAGACTCCTGGATACCTTTAATCGTCTCGGCTGCAGCAATACCTTGAAGCACAGGATCTGCTCCGAACCCCTCCCAGTTCCTACCGCCAGCAGGCAGTCGGCCGAGAGGACCCATGGAGGGTCCGAGCAGGATATGGATTCCTTTCTTCTTCGCCTCGAATCCATGCGCCTGGCCTCGCTTATGCATCAAATCCTTGTTCCATGTTGCGCCGACTGTAATACCAGCGGGGAAAGCAGTCGCATTGTCCACAAACCGCAGCCCCAATGGTCCGTCTTGAAGGCATAGACTAGGGAAGCCTAACCTATCAACCGGTCCTGTATTTCCAACACACATTCCCATGCTCCAGCCCGTACCCGTCGTGACGTTTACCTTCTCGATCAGCGTCATCTGCTCGACCAGCTTCGCAGCCTTCTCATAGCTCTGCCTCCAACTCTCCACCGTCCCGCCCGGCGGGCTCGGATACCAAGGCTCGCTCTGCCCGTAGCTCGGCACAGCTTCATGATAAACCCACAGCCCACCAGCACTCAACAACAGAACCAGCGTCGCAACAAACAGCAACACCAGCACGCACAAAAACCGACTCGGTATCAGCCATCGTTGCCAACCCCCGCGCCGCCGCTGCGTGTCCAGCCACGCTAGCGGCTGCCGCGCGCTCTTGTCAGAGTCGAAGACGGACCGCAGCGGCTGCGACGCGTCGTCTTTGTAAGGCCTGTCGGCACTCTTGAGGGGGTCAAATTCGTCGATTACAGAGACTTCGGAGTCCGAGGAGTACCGATAGGGGCCGTCGAAGGGCTCGCGCGAGGGCGAGACGGGCCGGTCGAGCTCGTAAAATTCGGGAGCCTTGAAGGGCATGTTGGGTGAGGATGGTTGAGGGCTATTGCATGTCGTCAGAAAGAAGGAAGGCGAGGAATTTATCTGCTGGGAGAGCAGGCGGTGTGTGGTGTTCGACGGTCGCTTGTGTGGTACGGCTCCGTCACCGCGTCCGCGCAACTGATGGGTATAATAAGTATGGCGTCAAGGGAGAGCTCGCGCCAGGCGTTTGGAGATTGAGTTTCGACCCCTGCAGCCCCAGCGCCGATCTCCGGGGAAGCAGGAAGCAGGAAGCAGGAGAAGACGAGGTACTTCACCTCAGAGAACATCACAATCAATGTCCAGGAAACATCAAAGGAGATCTTGAATGGAGGATGACTCGGGATTGAGGATTTGTGCAATCTGCAAACATGAATGATTCGCCGGAGCCCCGCCTTGTGCGACCTCTTCTTTGCTGCGTAAAGAGCCCTACATAACTACCGCGACATGGTCGTCCATATACTTGCTGATATCTCCTAAGAAGCATGCTGCAATGATGCTGACCGCTCCGAACGCGATGCTCACGTAGTAGACGTATTTGTAGGCTTCAGCGTAAGCGATCTGTCCTGCACCCACAACCAACTCGTACGCTCCAGGCACGCCGGCGATGCCAGGGATCTCGTGCAGGCTCTCGAGGAGAGAGGCACCGGTCAGCTCGATTGCTTCGCCAATGAGCTCAGGCGAGGTGATGTTCAGCTTCGTCGCCATGGCCCCGCCGATGTAATGTGTAGCAGCGGGCACGAACTTAGAGATGAAGACGTTGTAGCTGGGGCGCGGTCAATGGCTGGCTGCTGTGGAACGTGACAAGGGGAGGGACTCACTAAACGCAGTAGCCAACTGAGCCACCGATGACTCGAATTGCCAAGGTAAGTGCTGCCACCGTGGCGATCAGATCGTCTGGGCAGATGATCGTTGCTGGAAAGTGGTCAGTTCCCATCTATGAAAGTGTGAATCTGACGGTACTCACAGATAATCGAAGCTGGGACCACAATGCCTATTCAGAAGCCTTAGTTACTCTTCTTTGGCAGTCTCATGATTCGCAAGCACATACCACCAATACCCAGTCCAGCCACGATCAGGATTCCCCAGAGCTGGTACAGATTGTCTGTACGAGCGACCGCCAGTGCACCACAGCCAGCGGTCATGAGCACCGAAGACACGATGAGCAGCTCTTTGTTGTGGCCTCTGAAGACCGACAGAAGCCACAGCACAATGCAAGCGCCTGCCAGGATCGAGAATCCGACTGGGATGCCTCTGACGCCGACACCGATCGGGTCATGACCGTACACGTTCTAGTCAGATTGATCAGCAAGAACAGCTATCATGTTTGCTTCAGGCGACTTACGAAGGCTTGCGTTGGCCAGAACATGAGGATGGAAAAGAAGTTGGCTCCGGAGATGAATGTAATGACCAAGGTGAGCGCGAGGATGCGAGGATCCTGTTGCAGACGCTTTGGGAACATTGGATTCTTTGCACCGTATGCCTCCCAGAGCACGAATGCCACTATGAGGACGAAGCCGAGAATCAATGGGGCCAGGACATGTGCTGAGCTCCAGGGGTATTGGTATCTGGGTGAGTCAGCCAACTGTTGGGTAAAAACGAGGTCAATGATGAACATACCCTCCCCATTGCATCCCAGCGAGGAATAGAATCATGCCGCTGACCGACAATAGTCCACCCACGTAATCGATCTGCGAGAGAACCTGCTTACGGGTGAGACCCTGCGAGTTGACTCGTGGCGGAGGGAAGTAAAAGATTGCGGTCATTACAAGACCAATGAAAGCCCACAAGGCGCAGAAGAGACCGATCCACCGCCAGGATGAGTGGTAAGCGATGAGCTGCGCCCATAGTACTGACGGGCAGAATGGCAAGATGGTGAAGATTAGAACGGCGACGTATTTGCCACGCTGGCTTGTAGGTGCTAGTTCGGACGTCGCAGCCAGCGCCGTGAGCTCATTAACGCCAGCGCCGATGCCTGCAAAGACCATGCCGCCGATGAAGACGTTCATCGTGTGAGCTGTTGAGCAGATGATCATGCCGACCACGATGAAGCCCGCTCCGATCAAAGCTACCCAGCGACGCCCGATTAGGTCGGAGATGGAGCCCACGAAGGGACAGACGGCGGCGAGTGAAAGCAAGTTCGCGAGCACAAACCAGATCCAGCGATCGGCCCCGCCAATGTCGCGGTAGACGTATGGTGGGACACCACCGAAGAGGTATACGGGAATCTGCGATCCGGTCCACACTACACAGTTGTCTGTCAGCCCGGTCACAGTGCTTCGGGCAGTGAGCGCACTCACAAAACGCCATCGCGATCAGACTCATCATACGCTTGAATGTCATCTTCGGAGCGTGGTCATGATCCGCGTCGTCCCCGTAGGTTCGCAAGCCATTCTTCTCGTAGTAATTCTCATGTCCAGGCACTCTCTCGTTTGTATGCACTTGTTCGATGTGTTCCGTTGCTCCGGCAGTCTTTGGCTCCGCCGGAGTCGGCGAAGGACTCCCTATGACTTTGTTCAGAACATGTTCCTGTTGATGCGTGCGGTATAGGCGAGAGGCCTCACCTGAGCTGTTGCTGGAAACCATGGCCGCGCGGCCCGTATCACCCTTTTCGAGATAAATGGTAAAGGTGAGCAGAGTACACAGATCGCAGCTATGCTCTTACTGCCCTTCTTGCTCCCGAGGATGAGGAAACGATCTGACCTACCGTTCCAGAGGCCAGAAACGCAATGTCATATAGTCAATGACCATCCCGCAGATCATGGACACTCTAAGTGCCGAGGCATCCGCGCCCGTCCATCTCACTGTTACACATTGGACCGAGGAACAAGACGTGTAAACCCCAAGACGAGCCCTGCCCATAGAGCTAGGGCGCGGGGTTAAGCAAATCATCTTGCACGTGGCTTGCAGATGGAGGCACGCTTGGCTTCACTTAGGCGCGGCTTGTCTGCATGACTTTTAATGGATTCTCAGCCGCCTATCGGAGGCCAGGAGGCTTTGATAGGCTTTCGACCAGTCTTTGGGGCGCCAACGGTCTCGTACTCGAGGTCCTTACCTAGGTATGTTCCTCAAGCCTCGTTAGTGTCTAATTCAGGTGCTGGAACGGGAAATTGCACGTTGAGCTTCGGACACGCCTAGCCGATCAGTGCTATACGCCGGTCTGTCTATTGAGAAATGGAGGGGTAACGGCAGAACGAGTAAGTCCGCACAGTGTGCTTCAGTTATCTCCACCTTGAAGTACGTGGAACAAGGTATCTTAGCTTGCATGCACCCCGCGACGCTTGTGTTGTCCCCATGTGGAGAAAACCTTGGCTAGATTGGGACCGCTTCTCCGAACCCTAGGAAAGAATCCTAGAGTGCGGTCGTGTTGGCCTCGTGCTCTTTGTTGCAATAATGATCTTCTCGGTTACGATCTGTACTGTGTTTCATCTCGCCGTTTCATGGGCTTTTTTTGCGTGCGACAAGCTTCACTTCCATTGTTGTTGATCGAACTTTGTGTGAAGAGATCAAATAAAGTCCACGCACCTCATCTGACAGCGTTGAAACACTTATTACTCTGTTCCCACACTTTGTCTCCTTGCCGTGCGCGTTGATACGAGCTTCACGACTAGGAAGGCCCAGTAGCATGTTCCCAAAAAATATATCGCCCTGGACCTGAACGGCTCAGAACGAGGCTTGTCATTCCTGCGTTGGCCAGCTTGTTTACTGACCACAACATGATCGTATCATGACCGATGAAGTTTCCTGGTGTACATAGGATTGAGCTTTCCTATGGTTTTGGACTAAGTTTCTCAGGATGGTGTTAGCAGGGTTAGGGTTGGGGTTAGCCTGGATTGGTCTTCTGCATGGGCTTCTCTACCACAAGAGGCATTCCAGTTGCTTAACCCGCGAGACCGACGAGACATCATTTCCCAGCAACTCCCTTTATGATGCATTGATCTGGAGCTTACGTCGACACGATTAAATGAAATGCTGTATGTCTGCCTCGGGAATGAAGAGTTGGAGATTACCTTGACCAAAACCGCCGGAAAGAGTTGCAACGGAGAAACCGGCTGATTCGCTGGCTAGAACACTTCTGGCGGGACTACTTCCTGGTCGAAGTTCTCGGCAAATCTCTTTGGCTCCCTGGGGTCCTTGAAGGGGATGAATATCTGGGCAACGAAGAGGTTGAAATACTTGCATCTGCAGTCGAAGACCTGAAGCAAGAGATGGCGCAAGAAATGGCCCGCGTTTATAACACCACCGAGCCTCGACCTTGAGGACTTGCAAGCATCGTCTTGCCCAACTTTAACTTCACTACCGGCACTGATGCAGAAGGTGAGCTCGTCGACGATAACTCGGCTCGAGTTTTGATCCACTGTGGCTGCTTGACATTCATCGAAAATTCTCCGTGGCACTTTACCGCAACAAATTCCGCCTGGACGAGGTGAGCGTCTTTAGACTGTTATAGACGTTCTTACGGCAGCCCTACGTCTTTACAGAGCCTGTCGTACGCGAGAAAACACCACTGTGTTGAGCAAACATTGTCGACAGGATCACCCGACCGGGACTGCGGGCCGAAGACTCTATTTCGCACGAGCGTCCTCGTTGATTACAATAATGCTAGCCTTTCACTCTGGACAGAAGGACCGCAAACTCCGCGGAAACCCTGGAACACGTTTACCGAGCTTGGTAGTCATCATCAATTCCGCCTCGAACACCAGTATGGTGGGAGTGATCAGCACTGGGAACAAGTTGCTCAAAAGATTGTGATCCTGGCTGATCACTTGAGACCATCGGGCAGAAATACTGTTGACTTTGTTTATACTGGGGAGAGCTGGGTTGAGGGACAAGTTGCGGCTCTAAAGGCGAGGTTGGAAACCCGAGGAATAAGAGAAAAGGTAAATGTGATGAATGAGATCCATGAGACCGACGTATTCGCAGACAGCGAGAGAGCTGCGAGATGGGGACGTCGCTACCTGGGTACTTGGGACCTCTGCTATCAGCTGGTCAAGGATGTAGCGCATGATGAATTGTGAGGCTGATTGCTGTCGAGGGGTGGTAACGAAAAAGATTTCTGTAGCTCCTGAACCCTTGCAATCCGATCACTCGTACGGGATCGCGCAAGTCTCGAGTAGAAGTGAATGATCACGTGGAGGCGTTCCCCCAAGAGGATGCGAAATTATCGACAGTGTAAACACTCTCGAACAATCATCACTTATTGATCGCAAATACGAATGCCATGCTGTCCGTGAAGTATCTGATCGTCGGAATCGACGAGGTCGCAGCTTCCCTGGATGCCGCGCCTCCCAAGTCATGAGAAAGCATGGAGCGGCCTGAGTTGCTGTCCCTCAAGCCTCAAACTCCAACAGCCTTCTCTTTCGCACTTCTACACCGCGGACACTGCCGCGCGCTTGCCTCTCACCATCTCCTCGCGTTGAATCAGATTATTGCCCTCCCCAATGCAACACAAACATCGAGGCAATCGACCAGCCAAGATGACAACCACCGAAAGCTATCCCAAGGAGCTTCTCCATATCAGGAGGCTGTTGCTCGTAAAGCAATACCACCAATGCATCGACGCCAGTCGTTCTGTAATCAGGTCATGCGACGAGGCGGCTGACAATTACCTCTTCTCTGAAGCATTCGCGACATTCTACCTCGCACTTGCTCACGATGAGTTGGCACGTTCGATGCATGAGCAGTCTTCTTTCAAGATCCCGACCTTCAATCAAGCCGAGGAACATTACCGACAGGCGATCGCAAAGCTCCCGACCATAGAGCAATGTCATTCGTTCTTGACCAAGGCCGAGCTACAAGTCGACGTCTTCGAGGCGAAGCCAGCGCCCACGCCAACGCGCTGCTCGTCATCCGCAAGCGAGTATTCTACAGACGGTATTGAGCTGTCTTTGCCGAACACGCCTCCTCCTCACACTTGTCACGGGCCCAAACGCGATCCCAACATTGCATACGACGAGCCCAAGGAAGCTGAGACATCCGAGGACGACAGCCAGGATAGCTTCGACGACATGTTGACGCCTCATCGCGTCTTGAAGCGAGATATCTCGCGCATGTCTCTCCTCGACCAGCCACTGCAGCGCGATTACAGCAGCATGTCCCTTCTTGACGCCAGACCCAACCTCAGCAGGTCAGTATCGCAGGGTCTGATGAGACCAATTCGTCCCGGCTCTCCACCGAAGCAATACCACCTACCGCCGAAGTTGCCCTACACCAATCACAATCCTGCCTATCCTCGTCTCCCAAGGGCCGTATCGTCTCCGCCTCGAACCACTTTGTCCCAGAATACACCATCGCTCGCAAGTCCAAGACGTATACCTTCTCCGCAGACACCCGGTTCCTCATCTAGACATCTCCACTCGACCTCGGGTGCTCAAAATACCTATACGGTATCGCCGCTTGATCCAGACTCAGGAAAACTGTACGCTACTTCCAAGATCGCTTCTCCCGTCTCGCCACCAACACCGCCGAAACAGACAGCGCTCCGTATGACGACTCCCGCTGTGCCAGACTTGGTCCTCGACTCTGCTGCGGTCCAGGTGCCTCTCGATCTGACCCGTCTCTCTGAGCACCTTTCAGGTATGCACGCCCAGCTGCAGACTCACCTCGCTCTCCTCCACCAAGCCAAGCTCAGAACGACCGTTGCGCAAGCCGAGCGCGCTGCGCGCATAGCCATGTCAAAGAGCCTGCGGGCGGGGAACACGCCGAATGCTACCGCCAGTGGGAAGCGCATTCCGCATTCCAAGAGCTTCTGGTCTTTCACACCGGTAGACGTCAAGAAGGCTGAGAAGGAGAAGAGGATCGAGGAGCGGAGGGCCAAAGGCTGGGAGAGGAAGCGGTACAGATCCGAGAAGTACATGGCGCTTGCTGAGAACGCTCTGGCGGAACTGTGAAGCGCGGATACGCAAGATGGATCTTGCTGGGTATGGAAGCACCGGACACGACGTGAGGGCTGTTCAGAAACATGCGCTGCTTATGACTACTTACATTGGCTTTGCGAACGAGGGAAAATGTCCGAGTTTGTGCAACCCTTTGCTGCAGGACCTGAAACCTTCATTGCGCCTGTGTACTTCTTTTGAGCTTCGCATCGCTCGCGATGTCAGCTTTTATCACTCTCCTCGTCCTCATTCTCATCCTGAGATACAGTATCAGAATCCTGCCCCTCCTCGTCGTCAGTGTCGTGCACGATCGCCTCTGATTTCTGCGACACTCCTCTGATTACATCACCCTCGTTCATATCTTCCTCGTCCTCTCTTGACCGTTCACGAGTGCCCTCCGGACTAGTAATGCGTCGCCGTTTGCGTGTTCTGACGCCCTCAGCATTCATATTAGCGAACTCAACCTGCCTGGGCAATCCATGCGGCTGCTCCCAAGGAGCCTCATATTGCACCACTTCCCTCCAATTCGGAGGTCTCTGCTCAACTTCAGCAAGCCTGAATGGAAATTCGGGCTCCGATTGCGGCTTCTCGGGAAATGGTTCTATGCCCACGATGGAGCGAAGCTTGTTCTCCGCTGCTTTGCTGTTGATGTCATCGAGGGACTCGAGATATCGTCTTTCAGCTCTATCGAAGCTCGTGGGACTCAGTGGCCGTTTCCGGCCGGTGTGCTTTGTGGCCTTTCCGGGTTGCGGTTTGAAGTCTTCTTCGTCCGAGGGCTCGGATGAGCTAGCGATTGTGTAGGCGTCGCTATCGAGATCCTCGCTATTGCTGTCATCATTGAGCTCGATCGAATCATCTGCGCCCGGGGCTGCGTCCAGATTTTTCACTCCAAGCTCCACTTCCAGCTCTTTTTGCGTGAGCTTGAAGCCCTTTTTTGTTCCGCGCCTCCCGTCTACGGCTCTCAGCCTGGTCGTATCACCATAGACCTCTACACGGCATCGTCGGACGGCTGCTGCCCAGTATTCGGGCTTGTTTACTTCCAGTCCGATGATGTCTCGCGAAGCTTCGATATCATACCGGGTGACGTGGGGGATGCGCCGGGTATCAGTCGATGCCCTCAGGCGCGAGAGAGCCTGGAAAATAGCGGTCTGGACTAGTCGCCGGGTGAGCGATACTGTCAGGTTGTAGAAATCGTCAAAAGCGGTTCGTCGTATACTCGGGCTTGAGACAGAAGCATCTTCCTCAACGATGCTGTGCCAGTTTTGCTCCAAGTTCGAGGAGTTCATGTACAGCGATCGGGAGAGTTGCAGGAAAGCAGCAGGCTTCAGGAGATGGTCGGAACCCAGTGGATGTTCATTCGTGCTTCCATCATTGAGTTGTTGTTCGGGAGACCTAGCGTCGTCGTCATAGTCGGGACCAGTCTTGACCTCTTCTTCATCTTCGTCACCAGCTCCGAGGCTAGTGGCGTCCACCATGTCGTGTTTTGCTTCGATCTCGGCTGCTTGGTCCTCGTCGATCAGCCAGCCATCATCGCCCCACTTCTTTATCTCCAAGTCCTCCTCTGCACCCCTCGCCCTCTTCTCCAACGCTTCCGCCAAAAGCTCCTCTGCCTTCGCAGTTTCTTCTCCAATCTCCGCCGCCGCAGGCACATCAGAGAAATCGAATCTCTCGACTCGTGTGCCTGGGGCATCAAGCTCCCGGGCTCCTGCCTGAAGCAGCAGGATGTAGGCCTTGACCTCGGGCTCGGATTTTGTGCCGATAGCCACGGACAGAGCAGGAAGATTTCCAGGGCCACAGGAAGGAAGGGCCGAGAACAATTTGTGCTTCTCCTGTGAGGTCCAAATTGAAACGCCGATTTGCGACGATGGTAGAGAGTCGAGTTCCGCGCTGCTGCTTCGGTCGTGAGCTTCCGCTATTGTCAGATTGAGAAGATCACGATAGGCGCGGAGGACGTGGGGTTTCGGTCTGGTCATTTCGTCGTGGCGCCGGTTGCCCCTGCGATCCTGGCTCTCGAGGGATGTCTCATGACTTTCGACAAGCCTGGTAGCAGGTTCCCCGTTCTGATTGGAACTAGCTTTCCTTCTCCCCACTGGTGCTTTCGTTACTTGGTCATTTGAATGGTTCCGGTCGATCAAACTATCCTCATCGCTTGAATTATTATCGGTTTTGACGTCTTCCGAATATTCCGAGCCGTCTTCCATATTGCACACAGCAGGATTTTGTTGTTTGTTGTGATATGAACATCGTAGGTCTCGCAAAATTCACACAGTCTTCCAGCAGAAGCGAAGGAATCTTGGACAAACCTTTTGACATCTAGAAATCCATGATCTGAAGATTGAAGAGCAGCCTGCGGCTCGGACTTGCAAACGGGGACATCGGGCGAGGTGAAACGGGCCGTGCTCAATACAACGCAACGTGAGCAGAGATTCGCAGCTCCATGGAGACCACAGGTTCGTGTTGACACTTGGGTGTACACCTTGCCCGTCTGTTACATCAGAAACAAATCCATACTTTCGGTTCTGAAACACATCTCATCTCTTTAACGACCTATACTAGCCTGTCACTCACGAAAGACCTCCAAGAACACCCAAGGAATCCACCTTCGGCTCGGGACTTCGGTCTCCCGGCGTCTGAGCTATTTCCACCACGGCGATTACCTTCATTTGATCGAGAATACTTTCTCTACCTCTCAAATCAGTCAAAACAAATCCACACAACATGCCTATCAACTGGTGGACGGTAGGAAGCCTCTACGGCGCAGCGTCCGTCGCATTCGGCGCATTCGGCGCCCACGGCCTCAAAGCCCGCGGCATCCCGGAGGCAAAGGTCGCCAACTGGGGCACCGCCGCGCACTACCAAGTAAGATCCTGATAACGAACCCTCAAGACTCTCGCAAAATCCTCTCTGACAGAATCAACCAGCTCATCCACTCCGTCGCCCTGCTCGCCGTCGAGACCGCATACCCCGGCAAGCAGAAGATCTGGGCCAAGTCGCTGCTGACGGCCGGCATGACGATGTTCAGCGGCTCGATCTACTTGCTGGTCCTCGACCCTCAGCGCTTCAAGGTCATGGGCCCTGTGACGCCGCTGGGAGGTACGGCGCTGATTGCGGGCTGGATTGCGTTGGCTGTCGGGACTAGGGGTAGGATTGCGCTGAGGTCTCGAATGTAGGCGTTCGGTTTGCTGGTGGGGATGTGAAGGGGTGGCGGCTCGAGGTCGGCGATGAGTGAGATTTTGGAAGCATGTGTCGTGGGCATTGCACGATGAAGGTGTGTATGATTCGTGTAATTGTGTAACTATTCTACTCTCTCACATAGTATGGTCGACCGCGAGACGATGAAGGTCGGAGCCTGCCGCATGCCAATCAATCACTCAGATTGCATCTACGCAGTGAATTTCTTCTATAAGGGAAGAGGATGGCGGACTCATTCCTTTTGTTTTTATAGTGTCCAGCCCATTCGGATTTGGAGAATGCCATACACGCCAATTAGAGTGCCTCGCGCAAAGTATGATCGTGTTCTTGTTCTCGATATGAGAAGTCGGGCCAATTGCCAATCCGAACGATACAACGACGGTTCGCTTTCGGCTGCTAGGCAACCATGGATTCGCACAAGCGACTCGAAGAGCCCTGCATAGTACTTGTCCCACGTGTCGCCTTACCAGACACCATCGCGCCGTCGGGTTATTCGCTCTTTTTCTATTCCTCCCCTTCCTCGCCCACCGACGCTGCGCCTTCGACTGCTGGGCGGCCATGGAACTTACACCCGCGACTCGAAGAGCCCTACAAAGTAGTCGGTCCCACGGTGTTGGCCTGCAGTATCGCCGGTGCGGCGTCGGGTTATTCGCTATTTTTCTTTCCTCCTCCTCCCCTCCTCTCCCATCTCCATTCCCATTCCCATACGGCGTGATTGTGACCTCGGTTGTGTGGATCTGTTGTCACCGCGATTGTCTCCTCCGACTGCCTTGCAAAGCCTTGCCTAGGTAACGAGCATGTGCGTCTGGACCTTAGGGCAACGAAGGTGCTCAGGACGCGAAGACAATGCTCAGGGGTTTGGACCTCGATCAAGAGTAACGTCATCATTCTCGGCCGCGTATGGAACGCTTGCGATGCACTCGTGTGCGGAATTTGAGTGGTACTCGCACTTTCATCGAGCACGTTCGAATATGCGATCACTTGGCGTGCAGTAGCATTTCCTGATAAATATCATCCGGGACCTTCCTCGCCAGCTCCAGAGCGACATCCACAGTCTGCTTCGCTCTCAGAGGCTTGAAGTCGGGCTTAGGGCTAGGGGTGTTAAGGAGCTGGTCTCTGGCGATCACGAGTTGAGCGACAATGCAAAGAAGGTTGAGATGCGGACCGTAGGCAAAGAGGAAGTCCCACAGGATGAGCACCTCGGGCAGAGGAGGCGTGCACGCGCACATGGTGAGCACACTGGGGAAGGCGTAGATTTCGGCTTTCATGCCCTTCGAAAGCATGTGGTTCGCCAGCTCGGGATCCAGCAGTTCGAGCAGCCTGTCTACGAGCGCGAGGCCTTTGTGCACGCCGTCCATGCTTCCGCGGACGTAGCCTGGCACTTCGACGGTGATGAAGCGGTCGAAGCCTGCAAAGGCCTCTGCTTCGCTGCGGGCGGCGTAGAGGAAAGGCGCAGCCATGACGTTCATGCCTTGCACGTATCCGACGCTGGCTACGGAATTGGTTGTCGAGGCCACATCGCCAGCCTCTGAGCCTTCGGTCCCGGCAAGAGACGCCCTCCCGTGTCGTGTGCTGACGGAGGCGGGAGAGTGAAATGTACCATCGCCATCGCGCCCGTCTATGCTCTTTGGTATGTCCAGGGTGGGTGGAGACATCCAGCCGTTGACGCGAGCCTCGTGCGCATCTTGCAACTTCCAGGCTATGGCATTGAGGACGCGAGAGAGGGTGTTTTCCGTGACGCGGCGGCGGAAGAGAGGGTCAGTGGTCAGTGTGCGGAAGGTGTCGTTGCGGATCTTGTCGTAAGCAGGCGATGCGCCCTGGCGGACGAGGTCGAGGTAGGTGTCGGTGCTGAGAGGAGGAGCATTGAGGAGGATCAACCAGGTGTATGCACGGAGGTCAGACTGTGCAAACAGTGTCAGTTGGGGTTCAGCGACGATTGACGGTGTCGCTTACCGTGCCGTCGTTGTTTGCCGGGATCCCGTCAAGAAGCACAATCTGGCGGAGCTCCTCGAGGCTTGCTGCGACATCGCCACCCTGAGGGCCTTTCTGTAGGAACAGGTCAAGGTTCGTCATTGTGTGCAGGGCTGGCTTGACGTACGCAGCCTGGACGTAGGTGCAGTCGCAATGCGGTCGGTGTGAAGGTTGATCCCAGCCAGTCGCGTCGGCAAGCGGGCGCGTCACCGCGTTGGAGCGCTGCATGAAGCGCTCCGAAGCGGGGTCGACGGCTTGCACGTGCGCATATAAAATACGGACTGCACTCACTGATACGCAGAAGAGTGAGTACTGCGCCGATGGCTGATAAAGTGTACGCTCCCGCCAGAATTCCTGCTGCTTTCCTCGTTCCCATACGACTTTCTTGCGGGGATCTTGCCCTACACCATCTGGCTCCGGGTTAACCCTCACCGGCACTCGTCATCGCGCTTCGTCCTCGGTGTTAGGGCCGAGGACGTGGACGTGGCGCTGCTGCTTTGCGGTATCCCTCAGGATGGCACCGCGTTGCTTGTGGTCCCCCAATGATAATGATTCTCAACACTGAGCTCAGCCCGTTAACGGCGGTCGCATCGGGTCAAGGACGCCGCGAGCCAGCGGATGAAAGTTCCTACGAGGAGATCGACCCAGCCGCCCGCATTCTGCAACTCCACCGTGGGTAGCGCCAGTCGAACCATCCGTTAACATGCGCATATAGTGACGATGATTGAGTGTTGGCGTTCGAAGCCACCCGGGCCCCGTGGAAGGCGGTCGCAGACGGCGGCGCCAGCGCTTTGACTGCTGGACTGCCGGCCGAACAAAGAGCTTAGCTTACGTAGGCATCATGTTCGGGTAGAGAAGCACGGCCAGCACAGTGTGTCCTCCGCAGGGAGTGTATGCCAGTGTTGCCGCTACCGCTACCGCTGCCGCTACCGTGAGGTGTGAGACGGAGTGTGTCTCAGCGTGGTCTCAACCTCGCCACGCCGCGGCCCAGCGCCGGCTGCCGCGAGGAGTCGCTGTCCTTGGTCGCTGTGCTCGCTGGCTCTGCCGCTCCTCAGGCATGTCAGGCCTACAAGCGGACCAGAATTCGCGGACCAGAATTCGCGGACCCTGCAAAAGTCATGATCACACAATCGAATCCAGTCCCAAAACGGGCCGCTAGCGGGCAGCTGGCCATCACGCAATCCTCTGGCTCTGGTCTGTAGCTCCACCACCGAACGTAATCCGCTTGGCCCTATGGCAATGACTTCGCGGCGATGGCGTCTTTTCTGTCGTTAATGTTGCAATTGCTCCCCTGACATCGCCTTGCTGTCTTCGCGTGCTTGCCACGCTCCCATCTCTGCTCGCCGCCAACCACGCAGCACCCTCACGCAGCACCCTCACGCAGCACCGAACAACTGCATCTGCAGATCGCCCCCGTCACCCGCGAACCTTCGCCGCCCCGTCATCTGGGTCGACCATCTGACAACGACGATTGCAGACCGTTAGAACGAGCCGTCGTCCCTCGCGTGGTGTTCTCCGGCAGACATCGCGTGCTCATCAACCGTTCTCTGCCTCTCCTCGCGTGCTCTCGCGCGAGCCCGTGTCTGGCCCTTGCCAGATCCCGGAGCCCTGCCTCCTGCCTCCTTCATTGGCTGCCTTCGCTCATGGGCGCGTCTTCCTCCTAGACCTCTCGAAAAGCGTCGTTCTTAGCAGCTCCAGAGCAATCTTCGGCGGACTTGGCGCATCGTGGCTGTCAGCCACCATCACCTGTGGTGACACCTCCATTGCTTAAGTAGCGAAGCTTTGTTCGTCCTTCGTCCGCAGAGGTATCGTCCAGCCCTGCCGCGACAACTCAAACATGGCGAGCACCACCAGCAAGATTGGCCATGGCCTCGCAAAGGGCCTCGGCATCAAGCTTGACTACCGCGACGAAACCGGCAACAACAAGCTTTCTCGCGGTGAGTCTGTCTTCTCGGTCACGAGTGCAGATTCATACCAGGAGGAGGAGCCCACCTCTGCGGAGTGGCTCGCCTCCATCTGGCCCAGCAGGCAAGACACCTGGCGTTACATTCGCAATCTGTTTCCCTTCACCCACTGGATCACCCGCTACAACCTACAATGGCTCTATGGAGATCTCGTTGCGGGTAAGTCTTGTTGTGCTAGTACGACTATCAAACTGCTGCTAACCAGCATCAGGTATCACCATCGGCGCCGTCGTCGTGCCCCAGAGTATGGCATATGCTAGACTCGCGGCTCTTCCGGTCGAGTATGGACTGTACTCGTCTTTCATGGGTGTCCTAATTTACTGGTTCTTCGCAACTTCGAAAGACATTACCATCGGTGTAAGTCCTTGTCGAAGAAGTCGAAGCTCTCCAAGTGGTCGCTGATACATCTCCACAGCCTGTCGCGGTTATGTCCACCCTCGTTGGCGATATCGTACTGGAGGCTGGCCGCACGAACCCAGAGATTCAACCCCAGGACATTGCCATTGCGCTTGCAGTCCTTGTTGGAGGAATCGTCACTGGCTTAGGACTCCTCCGACTTGGCTGGATCGTGGACCTAATCTCTCTTCCAGCAATCTCTGCCTTCATGACTGGTTCTGCAATTTCCATTGCTGTTGGTCAAGTCAGAGATTTGATGGGTATCACCCTCTCGAAAGGAAGCACACGAGACGAACCCTACAAGGTCATTATCCACACATTGCAAGGCTTGCCCTCGACATCGCTCGACGCCGCGCTTGGTCTGACCGCTCTTACTATGCTGTACTTGATTCGCAGTGGGTTCAACTACCTGGCGCGGAAGCAGCCTCACCGCAGAAGACTCTGGTTCTTCTGCAACACGCTAAGGACTGCTTTCGTCATCCTACTTTACACCCTCATCAGTTGGGCGTGCCACAGATACCTCCCTGACCGCAGCTCTTACTCTGCGACAGAGCTCACAAGATGGAAAATTCTTGGACCCGTCCCTCGTGGCTTTACTCACGCCGCTGTGCCCAAGATGAACCCCACAATCATCAATCTCTTCACAAGCCAGCTTCCCGTATCGGTCATCGTCTTGCTCATTGAGCACATTTCAATCGCCAAATCCTTTGGTAGGGTCAACAACTACACCATCAATCCTTCGCAGGAGCTCGTTGCCATCGGCGTGACAAACCTTCTGGCTCCCTTCCTGGGAGGTTACCCCGCCACTGGCTCGTTCTCCCGGACTGCCATTAAGTCGAAGGCTGGTGTCCGCACTCCACTGGCTGGTGTTATTACGGCAGTCGTCGTGCTCCTCGCGATTTACGCGCTTACGGTGGTCTTCTTCTACATTCCGAACTCTGCTCTATCCGCCGTCATCATTCACGCAGTGGGAGACTTGATCACCCCACCGAACACGGTCTACCAGTTTTGGAAGATCTCACCACTGGAAGCGCTGGTTTTCCTTCTTGGTGTGTTTGTCACCGTCTTCTCCAGCATTGAATATGGCATCTACGTGACGGTCTCGTGCTCTTTTGCCATCTTCTTGTTCCGTGTCTTCAAGGCACAAGGCCGATTCCTCGGTCGGGTACAGATCCACTCTGTGGTCGGTGATCACGTCTTGGACGAGACTCGGACAACTTCGCGCAAGCCAAATAACGACCCCAACAACTCTACTCGCAACATCTACCTGCCCATTTCACACGCCGATGGCTCTAACCCAAGCCTGGACGTCGACCACCCGCATCCTGGTGTCTTCATCTACCGCTTCTCGGAAGGCTACAACTACCCCAACGCGAATCATTACCTCGACTACATGGTCGAAGTGATCTTCAAGGAGACTCAAAGGACCGATCCGGCCACTTATGGGCGTCTTGGCGACCGCCCGTGGAATGATCCTGGTCCTCGCAGGGGCAAGACAGCACCAAGCGACTCGCATAAGCCTACCCTCAAAGCGATCATCCTTGATTTCTCGTCTGTCAACAATGTTGATGTAACATCTGTGCAGCATCTCATTGATGTTCGTAACCAGCTCGACCGCCACGCCGCTCCTGACACCGTTCAGTGGCACTTCGCATCGATTAACAACCGATGGACAAAACGCGCCTTGGTCAACGCTGGTTTCGGATACCCCACCCCCCACGGCGACGGAGGCTTCCACCGCTGGAAACCCATCTTCTCTGTGGCGGACATGGGTGGCGCGCAATCTGCTGCCGCAGCTGCTGAGACTGACCTCAATTCTCGTCACCTGAGAAGAGAACACACCCGGGACATTGAGGATGGCACCCAGAGGCATGATTTCCAGCCCGTGCCCCAGACCGTGAGCGGTGGTGATGATTTCGAGGCCGAGATTGTTAAGTCCTCGGCTTACAGCACGGCTCCGGCGAACAACAACATCACTGTCGTTGCTGGTCTCAACAGGCCGTTCTTCCACCTCGATCTCACAAGCGCCGTCGAGAGCGCGATCCAAAACATCGAGGTCCTCGCTCCGGCTCGGCCGACCGATGACGCTAGCTCTGACGACCAGGGCAATGATGGCAAGGATACGCCGGCGACATCTTAATGCATTTCCACATAGAGAGGTTTTCTGTTATCACCTTTCTCCCAAGCCTAATCTTGGTTTGCACTGAAAAGCATCTGGGAGACATTTTGCGCATTTCTACGATTTTATAGATGAGGGCAGTTCCCTCGCATCTGGACGGTTTATTTTTGGGTATTTCAAGCGTACATACACGGCATATGCACCATTTCACGGTTCTCGGTCCCACTCGAGCAACCCAATGCACATATTTACACGGCTCTGCCGTTGACCTCCTTCACATCAACGCTCCAGTATAATCATCATCATCGCATGTGTTTCCTTCCAAGGCCATCAGCAAGCTTATTGGCTACGTGGCACAGCCAACTGTTTGTGGGTAGTAGCTGATCGCTCGCCCATCCTTGCACATCCTGATTGTACATTCTCACAGGCACGATGTAAGGCGTGTCCCTTGAGGATCGTCAGAAAAAGCTCTCAATGAAGAACCGCCTTCGATAATAGCATCCCACTTAAGGCTTCAGGAGTCAGCCCCGCGGGTACGTACCCTGACATCCTTGTCCATCCCGTGTTTCACAATCAGACAAGGTTGTCAGCACGAGGCGGGGTCGCCGGCCACGCTGACTTCTGCTCTTTGTTTACCAGCTCCTGCATGGCTTCTCGTCCAGCGATACCAACCCAGCGCTGACCGGTTGTTTTCGTCCAGACGCGCAGGTCGCACAACATCATCTTGGTCACGCTCAGCTCTCGAGTGTCTTTGTTGGACGGCGTGCTGGGCAAGTACCTGGCTTTTAGGTCGTCCTGCGGAGCGCAACTCCTATTTCCTCTTGTCTGGACATCATATCCTTTCGCAAGACTATTACTCCAATTCGCAAAATGGCAGCTTCCAATCAAGAGGTTATCTCTCCCATCCGCACTGAGAAGCCCGACTTCATTATCTCAGCGGCCAGCGTCAATGCCGAGCCTGTGGAGCTGGATAGCACGCCAGCTTCGCCTTCGAAGGTGCGCCCTCGGGGAGCATCGAGAGACGAGCTCATCGCGGAGCTGAGCGAAGAAGAGAAAGAGGTCAGTCCCCTATGTGGTCTTTGGTCATTCTCTCCAGGCTCCGAATCGCTGGACTTCGGCAGAAAGCCTCCTCTGCCTCCTGGCTGACATTGTGATGCTCAGAAACGCAAGCGCCTGCTTGAACAACGGCAAGGCGACCCAGCTGTGCTCGTCGATATACCGCAGACTCCTGGAGCAGATGAAATCGAGAAGGGTCGTCAGCTGCCCAGCGACTGGCATAACTACTTGCTCAGCAATCACGGAACAAAGGCCTGAGATGGGTCCTTCCGCGAGGAATGCGGGCTGAGCGCAACGTCGCCCTTCATTTCAACAACGATTCACGAGATTTCTTACGATACTTTGGGACATGTTGGTGTGTCTTTCTTCGCGAAGCTGACATGTAGTTACACTCGTGCTCATAGCTCACCGGAAATGGACGGTCGAATTCTAGATTCGCCTTTGTTCGTGAGGACTTCCATTGTCGCCATTACAGCTGACTTGACCAGAGTAAGTCGCGCACGCCGCCTTTGTCTTGTGATGTCTTGCACCAGCAACTTCGTGAGGGCTCACCCAGTCTCGTATTTTCCATGCGAGGCAATCATGTTCATCGATTCGAGGCCAGTCACCGGCTATGGCGAGACCGCCGGCTGGAAGATGCCATTCGACGCCCAGGAACCAACCCCTAGAGCTCCCCAGAGGAGACCTCCCATGCTCGCAGCCCAGTCTTCTGCTTCCTCCCTCGCTGGAATGGAGCAGACTATTCCACCGACTCTGAAGAGACCACCTTTGACCACCGCAAGCAGCTCAAAATCATCCTTGGTCGGAATGGAACAGGCGATTATGCCCTTCGCGGACTTTACGCGACAAACACCACCAATTGAAGAATCCAAGCCGCTTCCGCCAACGCCACTGAGGCGTAGAGGGTCATCGTTTGGAGGCAATCCTTCGGCCTCCTCGCGAGAGGCTTCTCCCTCGGGACCACCTCGAAGGTCTTCCAGCATCTACAGCCGCACAGTGAGCCAATGGCTCCCAGAATCGCCCGTCTGGACGGCCTCGGACCTGGAAGGCAACCCGGTCCCTGCCCTCCCGCATGAGCTCCTTAGGCCTATAGCGTATAGCGCCAGCACGCCGCAGCTTGTGGAGAAAGAGCCCGCTGCGCCATTACTACAGCCCAGGACATACCAGCCCTTGCTCACCACGCCTTCCCCGACCATCAGCAGGCGGACGACGCCGTCACCCAACCCGGCACCCGTAAGAGAAGGAACGCGATCGTCGACGCTGTTACCAACCACTGAAGAGAAAGCACAAATCCCAAAGACCCATCTCCGCACCGTGTCTCTCGAGAAAGCCAATGCCGCTTCCAAAGCGCCAGGAGCAGAACATCTACTACCTGAAGAGCTCCGCGCGAAGTCGAAGGGGACGGCCGCCCGGAGGTCCCGGTCTCTCGAGCCAATCGTCAGGGAGCCCATCGTGCGAGACACGCTGGCCATGTTCGGCAGATCGATCGATTCACCTCCAATGCCGCCTGAAGTCCCCGCAATGACTCTGGTGGATCCTGAGGGCAGAGATCGCGTAGTCGGATCTCCAAGGCTGAGTGTGGCGCCTTTGCCGGGGTTTGCGTTTCCACAGCAAACGATGCAAAGCTTCTCTCCTACCATCAATTCTTTCCCGGTTGGGAAGCACCCGCCTAGAATTATGCTTCCATTGAAGACTCAAGGTGAACGGGATTTCGAGTATGAGATCCCTTACCGCCCAAGTTATGGGTTTGAGGATGAGGAGAGAGGGAGGACTTTCCAACGGGGACCGCGATACTCTAACCAGCAGTACAATCAGTTCGACGATCGAAGCCGAAATGCGAGCTCATCTGAAAGAGAAGACGACGGCGCTCAGCAGATGGCACACGACTACAACTCTTTGTTGGCAGACCGATTCCGACAAGGTTCCCCGTCGACATTATCGAGTACTGTCGAGACTGATGCTGATATCGGTCAGCACATGAGGATGATCCCGCAGCCTCTGTTCCACAGTAAGCCCATGCAGACGGGGAAAATGAGTGGCCGGTACGATAGCGGCACTGGATCCATCTCGCCATTCCATAGACGAGAGCAGAGCGGCGGCAGCTTCTCCTCGCAGTCGCGGAGCCCAGGCCACCGCTATCTGCCTTCGTTGCCGCCACGGCTATCCTTAACCAAGAAGCTCCGTCGACGAAGCAGCATGGGAACCATCCCCATCTCCCCGCCACTACAATACAGTCAGACCTACACCACACCAATGCCCTCCATCCCCCAACCTCGCATCATCCCGCGCCACCGCCGCAACAGCAACGACAACCGCGTCTCCGCCTACTGGCACATCCGCACCGCCGGCGGCACCGAGCTCCTCTTCCGCCGCAGCAATGAAAAATCACCCTCTCTCCCAGCCCCCAAATCCCCCGGCGTCCCCCACCACGCCGCCGACCACCTCGCCCAGCGCCTCCACACCCCCCAAGTGACCCCCCACCCAACCCCCCACGCCCCCAACCCCCCCCCCCGGCGGGCGGCCTCCGCGTTCGGCAGCCTGGCTGCATCAGATGTGCAACCCACTCGGGATGTTCGTTCTACCTACCAAAAAAGCGACAAGTGCGACAACGAATCCGACAAGATCGTTGAGCTGCGCATATCAACGACAAAGCCGCGTGCGAGATTCTGTTCAGATGACTTACATAATGAAAGGCATCCGCTACGAGTGCGAGCGAGCCAGTGTAAAAGCCGACTGCGGCAAGCGTCAGTAGGATAGACAAACACGCCTCGTCTGTTGATACCGACCTGCAATTTCGGCAAGGAAGAATGATAGAGAGATGGCAATGATTGCCATCAGCTTTTTCGACTTCGAGAGGCCTGTCATTGCTGAGAGATCGGTTTTCCTAAAATATCATACTATCGTCAGATCATGAGGCCAGACACTCAGAGCAGCGTACCGTAAGACTGCAACTGCAAGATTAATGTTCGAAAAGTACAGAGCGATGGACAAGGGGGAGGGGAATGAAGAGACTGCGTTTCCGCGCTTAGCCAGCCGAGAATACGGTGGTGTCCGCATCAGCTGACCCGGCAGGCGCCAAGTCGTGATCGCATTTCTTGGCACGGGTGAATACTACACTAGGACTAGCCGGCCGCTTTCTGCAAGCTTCTTTCGAGCCACTCCAACTATTGCAAATGGCACGGTGAGGCTATCGAGATACTAGTTGGAAAAGTAAAAGGTCTGCAACAGAGGCGCAGACAGTCGTAAAAGCTGCATCGAAGCTGCATGTCTGTCAGGCTTCTCTGCGTAACGTTAGCTGTGTGCTTCAAGTCTCCTGAAGCATAACAAGAAGTACCACTCCTGAAAGGCCACGTAAGCGCCAAGTCTCCTAAAAATGCTGCACGAAGCTTGTCGGTTTGTGAGCTGGATACGGCAATTGTGTATATAGACAGCCTCTCTTCTCAGCATAAAAGGTGGATGAACGTAGCGAAGTACGAACGAGAGCATTCCTCTGTGAGCGGTTCTATACGCGAATTATTGTATCACCTGCGCACGTGTGTTCTGACGTTCTCTTCGTTGGTTGAAGGTAGTCATATATATCTTCCGGTGCGTGATTGCATACATCGCTAGTCATTCCCTGCTCCATGTACGCCCCGGAAAAACGAGGGTTAGCTCGCTTGGCAATCCTTGGAAAGCCTGGTTATGTTCCCCTCTTTCGCTTTTGCAGAGCGCCCGGAGGCGTAGTCTCGTCCTCGAGGAGAAAGAATGACACGGAAAAGCGTGCCGCGATAAGCGCTCCGGAGGCACCGTCCTTCGCTAGGTCAACTTTGAACGGCAGCACGCCGAGTTTCCAAGACGTTCCCCGCCGTCCTGCCCGTACTGAATGCAGCTTCGTGTCACCCACATACGTATATTTAACTAGACTGTTCCGCACCTTGCAACACTCAGAATGTCAGACGACCCGATTCCGACAGCATCTTCCACTCCTGCCGAAACCCTCTGGTCCCTCCGCAGCCACTTCATGAAATTCTCGATCCCCCCGGACTTCTCAAGCTGCACATTCGATACTTCTCACGTGTCAGACTCATACGCCAAGGTTTCGCCGGACATCACGGGTAGACCTTCGCCTCCAGAAAAGGCCTTCGTGAGGAGCGGGCTCCAGGATTTCGAAGATTCCGAGATCAGTGGTGAACGGAGCTACTTTCCTGAGTCACCAGATCGAAAGTGTACAACTTCAGCGTCCGCAACAGAGCTCGACGTTGCGGATATTGTAGCGCGAACCCAGCACAGCGGAATTTCGAGCGGGAGACAGACGGACAGCATTAGCTGCAAGGTGCAAGCTTGTCATAGCAAAAGTCTTCTGGCGGCGCATAAATGCCATCGTGAAAATCCACACGCACCGCCGAGCTGTGTAAACCAGATCGCATGCTCTGATGCCGGACCGAGAGGATGCAGAGGGTCAGATTTCCAGAGAGTTCAAGCGATGAGAATTCTCATCTTCCTTTGCGGCCCAGTGGCCTTGCTCTCGCTCGTCAGTGTTGCGTGGGTTTTCATAGCTACGATCATTGCCGCGCTTGAGTGCAAGACATGCACATGCACACAATTCAGCTACGCACAGCGAACGTTCCGATTGCTTCAAGTCTCGATCATGATTCAGCTAAGATGTCTTGATCGCCGGCCATCGCCTCAGCACGATTGCGCTTGTTTTCGAGACCCGAACAAACTCGTTATCGTCCACCTCGTGAGCCCGCTCTTGAGCATTGGCATTATCATTGCCGCATGGGTTATCGCCTGCTACTGGGCTATGGCAGATATCGTCGGCGACCCAACTGGTAGCAACGAGAAATACGATGATGGAGAAGATTATGTGCTCCTCCTGCGTGGTTGGTGGGCAGGTTTTCTGTGTTATGGATTACATTCATGCGACGCGGGAAGTCAGATGTAACATAGTTTTAGAAGTTGATCGTGCCCGCTTGGGTGGCTCTCATAGGGGCGCTGCGGAGAATCTATGACTACAAATTGGCAGTTGCTTTTACGCGACCCCCAAAAGAGGATCTTCAACTCGTTTCATCCGCACCGGTTAAGGTTCAATCGATGGATGCGGTACAAGCCTCGCCTCGGTCGTACACCATACTAGCAGGGTA
>JAKLND010000066.1:109416-140233 GCA_022813125.1 Septoriella neoarundinis | reverse complement strand
ACGAACCTTTTGCACGCCGGACGTCTAGCTATCAGCGCGAGAGGGTGCGTGCCCGGTATGCTGCGGAGGTCGATCCAGGCCAGTGGACCTTCGTGGAGTGTCTCGCAGCGGGAGTCTCTCCGCGATTCAGCGGGAGCAGCCTAAACCCGCCATTTGGGCCACTCGAGGCGGACGCAAAGGACGGGCGCAACAACGGTGGAACTCCTCTTGCGGTACCATTCGGATCTTCTCGATATACTCTCTTTATTCGAATCATACACTTTCGCCAGGTACCATACAGCCGTCGCGATACAGGAGTGTGAATATCTGCGTCGAAACGCTCGAGCCTTCGCTCGCCACCAATCAACCCAGCGACCATGAAGAGTGAGACAAGACCGCCTATGCCATTTCTCCGTCCACTGCCTAACAATACCAGCCGTCATTCAACGAGTAAAGTCCGCCTCAGTGACAGTAGACGGCCAACTTATTTCTACGATCGGAAAAGGCCTCTTGATCTTCGCCGCCATCGGCAAGGATGACACTCAAAAAGAAGCCGAATCGATGGCCAGTAAGGTGCTCAAAGTGAAACTTTGGGACGGCGAAGACGGCAAGAAATGGAAGAGCAACGTGCAAGATATTGAAGGCGACGTTCTTTGCGGTGCGTTTCCCCTCCCTCTCCCACTCTCCCTCCACGTCCCCTTCCTTCATCTCACGTCTTGGCGCATCCATCCATCACGGTGTCGAACAACGATCCCGTTTTCGTCCCAACCTCACCTCAGCCCACCCTCTCCCGTCTCTTCCACTAACTCCTCCCGTCTCTTCCCAGTCTCGCAATTCACCCTCCTCGCCTCGACAAAAAAAGGCAACAAACCCGACTTCCACAAGTCCGCACCCCCCGCCAAAGGCAAAGAGCTCTACGACAGCTTCATCGGCCAAGTGCGCGCGCTGTACCGCGCCGAGCGCGTCAAGGACGGCGTCTTCGGCGCGATGATGGACGTCGGGCTGGTCAACGACGGGCCCGTAGGTGTTGATTTCCGCTGCGTCGACGAGGCGGTACACGCGCTCCCCGACTCGCTGCTGGACGGTAGAATGAGCTGACGGAGGGGTGATTCCCATTTGCAGGTTACGATCGAGATCGATTCGAATCCGCCGGTCGACAAGAATCCCTCGGGCCTGCAGCCGCCCGAGGAGGGCGATACGGTCAAGGGCCACGTGCATAAGACTTTCGAGCTGCCGGCGTCGCTGATGGAGTGATGAGACTACGAAGGACATGCAACGCAACGAAGTAAAAAGCTGAAAAACGTCAGAATTATCTGGTCATGAACACTTTGCTTCTAAATTTCGCCGCTTCCGCGACACGACACTACATTATGCTATAAAAGGCTTGCTAATCTCATAAGAACTGAATTTCCCGGACGGAAAAACGCATCCTTCTATTGACGGACGAGGACGCCGCGGTAGCGCATGTTACCGGCAGCGAGCTTCTCGATGGCCTGGTTGCAGCCCTCCTCGGTGAGGGGGAACTTCTCGATGATCGGGGTGATCTTGTGGTGGGCGGAGAACTCGAGCATGCGGTTCTGGATGTACCTGGAGGCGACAAGCGAGGCCTGGACGGTCAGGCCGTTGATGAGGAAGTCCATGTAGGGGATGGAGAAGTCGCCGCCGGCGACGGACAGCGGGAAGATGGTGGCGTTGGGCGCGAGCACGGGGATGATCTTGCTCCACTCGGGCTGCGCGGAGGTGGTGACGAGGAGCTGGTTGATGGGGCGCTCGGTCTTGAGCTCCTTGGCGTCCTTCATGGCGATGAATTCGCTGGCGCCCAGGCGCATGGCCTCGTCCTTCTTGCTGTCGGTGCCGGAGAAGACGACGACGCGGCAGCCCATCTTGGCGGCGTACTGGATAGCGAGGTGACCGAGGCCGCCGACGCCCATGACACCGACGACGTCGGTGGGGAGGACGTTGTACTGGTGGAGGGCGTTGAAGACGGTGGCACCGCCGCACATGAGCGGGGCGGCGACCTCGTCGCTCATGGAGTCGGGGATCTTGAAGAGGAAGGCCTCGCGCCAGACGGCGCCCTCAGCCATGGAGCCCTGGTCGAGGTCGGCCATGCCGTACATGGCGCGCTGGGCGCAGAAAGTCTCGTTGCCGCGCAGGCACTCCTGGCAGTGGCCGCAGGAGTCGTGCTCGTATCCCCAGCCGACGCGGTCGCCCTTCTTGAGGTTGTGGCAGTCCGGGCCGAGCTCCTCGACGACACCGACGCCCTCGTGGCCGAGACCCATGTCGGCCTTGTTGTAATGGAGATCAGTACCGCAGAGACCGGAGGCGGTGACGCGGAGCTTGACCTGGTCGCCCTTGAGGGCGGGCTTCTCGGTGGTGGACTTGACGACCTTGCCGGAGTCGGAGCCCTTGTAGACGGTGAAGGAAGGCATCTTGATTGACGTTGGTTGTATTGGGTATTGAGTCGTGGAAGTGTCGTAAGTCGTTAAGCTAATAAGACAGAGACGCTGTGGATGTTGGAGGGTGGTGGAATGGATTGAGCAGGAAGAGATGGGAGACTCAATGGGTGAAGGCGATCTATATACCGGAGGCAGAGAAAGGGCAGCAATGACGTTAGGCCAGCGCAGCTGGACGTCAACGGTCAACAGGTGGCCACCGTCCGTCCCCTACCCGGCGGATTAGAAAGCGAGGTGCACGCACGCTGATTACAAAAAGCGGCGCCCCATCAACACAAGACGATGCCCGCCAGGCGGGTGGTGCGCGGTCTCCTAGCGTAAGGCTGCATCTCGGCAGCTGCACGTTGCACGGCAGACGAGCTCCATAGAGACGAGAGCGCACCGATCTGGGCACGGCGCTGTCAGCGCATCAGGCGCTCTGTCGCTGGTCACTGGGAGGCAGACTGGAATTGAGTTGATGGAAGCTCGCGGAAAGGGTCGTGATGACGTTGCCGCATCTCACAGCGAATTTTTTCACAGCTCGGACGCGACTGCGCTGCGCTGCGCTGCTGGCTCTGCCCTGAACGCCAGCCAGCCTCTGCCTCGGAGGTCGGACGTCAGTCGGGCGAAACTTTGAAACCACTGACGCCTCGGGGGGATCCGGGCGCGCGCCGCAACCCCATCCGTCCGCTATCAATCCGCAATTGCTGTATAGACTCCGTAGCCGTATCTATCGATCTGTCCTCCGAGCCCCGTTGCTGGCGTCAACCCAAACGCCGTCTGCCTGACCGTTTCTTCTCGAAGCCCTGCTCCTCCGCTAACCGGCTTCTAGCCTTCGCCGATGTCAGTAATCTTGATTGCCTTGGCATCTAACCGAGCAGAAGATCACCGCTCCCTTCACCAGCCACGTGCAGGGTGGGGGCTTACAGGGACAGGCCTGCAGGATGCATGATCACTAAACCCACAGTCCGCCATCGGTACCTTGCATGTGAGAGGTTTGTCTTGGATGGAATAGTGATCCTTGATCAGTCGCGACTGCTGAACGTCGGGACGTGGCGGCTTTGTAAGCTGATAGCGTCTCGACCCATCGTGATTTTCCGAGTTCAGTGCTTGCTGATACCGGAGATGCATGTAGAGAGCGAACCTCGTTCCACACTCAACGGACCTTCGGGGGCCTTCTGCGCCCTGTGATGCGACGTAGAGTAGTCAGTTGAATTAACATTCTGTATGCTGAAAGGCCAATACGTAGTAAGAAATCCGAAGGTCCGCTTAATCCGAAAAGAGGCCCGCTCCGTAAGAAATCCGGCTACGACGAGGCCTCCGTGCGTGGATGGGAGTCCCAGTTGGCGATCTAGAAGCATCTCATCGTCGTGACCGTGCGTCGCGGGGTTGGGCGCAAGACGGCGGTTGCTACCTTGGCTCCGTTGAGCGGTCTGAAGATGGATACACGGCTCTTGTCATACGATGTTGCCGGCGAAAAGAGTCGCTGTTGCTCGCCGTTTACGCTCGGAGCAAACCGCATTGCCGAAGTCGTTGGAGTCAAGAACGTTTCACAGGCACTTGCACGGGGTGGGATTGGTCTTTGAGCGGGAAAAAACGCAAAGTTTTGGCATTCCTTCAGAGTATTACGTACAAACTGGCCCCCTCATTCATACTAGAGCCAGAATCAAGAAGAAGCAGTCAAAGAAGCCAATCAAAAAAGGCAAGACTCCGTGCCGTGACACAGAGCCAGAATCAAGAGGAGAAGAAAAAGCCCATCAGAAAAGCAGAAAACTCAAACTCGACGCTGTGATCGTGCCCATCAGAAGAACCTCGCCAGTAGAATCGATTCTTCCAAGAATCCACACGAATTTTACGAAACACCCCGCTCACTTGTGCAAGTAAGTGCACTCGTCGCCCTTCTTGCAGTTCCCCTCCTGCCAGTACTTGCACACCTTCGTCTTGTAATACGGGTGCGGCTTGTTGTCGCCACGCCTCTTGCCCTCGTCGTCGCCACCAGCGTTTCCGTGCTGCTGTGACTGCTGGTCTTGGGCGTTGTTGCCGAACATGTTAGCGAAGCCGGGCGGGAAAGCGAATGGGACCGGAGCGGGGGGCGCAGGCTGAGCAGGGGCGGCGCCGTTGAGAGCAGCGAGGATGGCGGCGATGTCTGGCTCGCCGTTCGGGCGAGCTGGAGCAGCCTGCTGTTGCTGAGGTTGAGGGAAAGCTGGGGCCTGCGCGAAGCCGGGGAACAACTGTTGCGGTTGCGGCGGTAGAGCCGCGGCGGCCTGAGGCTGGAAGTGCTTGAGGTAGTCCATGAAGCTCATCTGCGGCGCGGCTGGCTGGGCTGGTTGGGCAGGCTGGGGCGCTTGCTGGGCGGCTGCGAATAGAGCGCCCAGATCTAAACCTGCGATTGGCGCGGGGGGAGCTGGAACTGGAGCTGGGTTTGCTGGCGCCGGAATGTTCGTGGGTCTGCGACGGTTCGCTCTGCCCAAATAATTGTCTGGCGGCGCGCCGAACTCCTTGCATGGCCCGGTGTCTTCGCCGTTGTAAGGGTCCGCCGGCTCCCTTGGGTTGGAAGGGATCTCGCTGGCATCGGAGTATATGACGATGAGGTTATCTCTCTCGTATTGCTCACGAATCTTACGCTCAGGCGAGTCCGGCTGGAGCTTGCCACCACCGTATGGCGCGTATTGGCGATCGCGGTCCTCTTGGTCCACGGTAGAGAAGTCGATCTCAGAAGGAGGGCTGAAAGCGACGAAGTTGCTGTTATTGTCGTCTTCGGCGGAATCCTCGTCCTCGTCGACGTCCATCATGTCAGCATGCTGCTTCAACATGCGTCCTTCACCGCCGACGTCCTTAACGTCGCGCATTTGGCTGGCATCGTGATCGAGCTCTTCCGCGGGGTCATGGCTGAAGAAGCGAATCTCAACGAGGTCCTGTGCTTCTTTCCAGCGGACGCCAGACGCGCCTCTTGCTAGCCTTGCGGCGCGCCTGGCCTTGCGCTCTGGGCTCTCGTTGTCCCTGGAGGTATCCGGCTTGGGGTCGGGCTTCTTCACTTCTTCCTTCGGTTTCGCCAAATTAGCGAGGGTCTCAGCCAGGTTGAACGCTGGCTTAGCAGGCGCCGCTGCAGAAGGTCGTTGTGTGGCGAGTTTGGCGGCTGGCCTGTCGCCGTTCGCAGGACCAGGCTTCTTGCCGACACTCTGGAGGCCGGCGAAGAAGTTGGAAGGCTTCGCTTGAACCGTCTTAGTCTTTGCTGCAGTCGCTGGTGCGGCTGTCGTGCTAGTCTTGGCTGTATCCACGGGTTTCTTGACGGTGGCAGCAGTCTTGGAAGCTGCACCGGTGCCGTTGGAAGTGCCGGCGGCAACGGTTGGCTTTTTCGTCGGAGCCGCAGCCGTCGCGTTCCCCGCTGTGGATGATGATCTCTTCACACCAGCGGTGGACTCGGTGTCTGACTTTGTTTGCTTGCCCTTGCTATTGCTGGCCGAGCTCTCGAGAATTTTCTTGGCGTAGAACTTGGTTTTTCCATCGCCGTTCTTCACGTAGCGAGGCAGCACTTTGCCGAGGAAGGTCTTGTCCAGCTTCTCATCGGTGATCGTAGTCGTCAGGGAAAGTATTTCAAGGATCATGCGCGAGACCTGACCGTTGAGATCCTCGGCTTTGAATCGATCAAGGAGAAACTGATAGCAGAGATAGAGGAACGGCGGGTTTTCAGAGAACCTTTGGAGAAGATGGTCAGTTCACAATAAGGGTTGATTGAATAAAATGTCGATGTGCGCCGTAGTTGAGTACAACATCGTGCATGCGGTCGTGCCCGTGGCAAAGGCATAAGTTTTCCACATGTCTACGAGATGAACTAAAGCTAGATGGGATATGTCCACGCTTTGCCAAATGGTTTCACAGACAATTGGAGCGCATCTGTGGCATAATGCGCGTTTGCCAAGTCTACAAAGCCAAAACAACCACTCGCATGGCCACCGCTATTTGCGGGCCACGACTGGGGTCCGGGATGAAGGCGACGTGATATGACACACAAGCTTTGTTGGGTGTGGGGTTTGGGGAGGGGTTTGTTCAACTTACAATTCGATAATGCTTCTGAAGCCATGCTTCAAAGCCGTGCGGAACGCGACCTCGAGCATATCACGCTGATCCTTGACTCTACTCTTCAGTAAAGCAAGGTCTCCCACACGCTTCTTCTCTTCGGCTTCATCCACTGCCTTGATGTCGGTCTTCCAGCGATCCCTGATAGTCTTGACGATTGCCCAGAAATCACCAAGACCTTTCCTGATGCTGGTAGCGTCGGTCGTCTTACGCTTATTGCGCCACAAGGCTTTGATTGTGTCGTATTCCACGGCACCCTTCGCGTCTTCAGGCTTCTTGCTTGGGAGAGGCGCGCCGGCGAGCTCATCTTCTTCGTCGGAATAGAGCGATACATCTGATTCGGAGTCTGATTCGCTTCCGGACTCGTATTTGATGTTCTCGCCCAGCTGAGCGTTCTTCTGAGTCGGGGAAGCTGCATTGGCCGAACGCGACGACCCGGCAGAGGCGCGGTCAAGCAAAGAAGTCTTGGCGCCCAATCTAGCCATGATTTTTGGATCGTTCCTGGCAAGTCGCTTGAGTTCGTTCCTCGAGTTGCGCTTCACGTAAGGGGGAAGAGCTGTTGATCGATTGACGGGAAAGTCTTGAGCCCGCCTACCAATGGTGGCAAAAGCAGCGAAGCGCTCAGAGTTGGTATCCCTGATGAGCTGCGGCAAATCGATGATTGCGAAGCGACCATGCTGCTGGCTAGCAGGAATCGCTTGTGCAAGTGTCTGGTGGCCTGTCGTAGGTTGAGCCAGTGTGATCGGGGTGACAGGTCCCGCAGAGGGTTGTTGTGATGTTTGTTGCGATGGCTGTCGCGATGGCTGCTGCGATTGTTGTTGTGATGTTTGATGCGATGGTTGTTGCGATTGTTGTTGTGATGGTTGTTGCGACGGTTGCTGTGATGGTTGCTGTGCCGGCTGCTGCTGTTGATGTTGAGGGAGTATGGGATAGTTGAAAGCGGGCTGAGTTCGCTCCGCTGTTCCCAACATTTGTTGACCAGCAGACACGAGAGGTTGGGGTGTAATGCTCGTAGAGTTGGTAGGCTGCGGGTTGTATTGTTGGAAGGCCTGGTTAACGTTCTCCTGTGGGAGTGTTTGAGCATATGAGTGTGGCTGGTTAAAGTTGTTGAAGTTGGCACTGCCGAATCCGGGGTAGGCATGATTTCGCGCGAACGATGCTGGACTGTGCAGCGGCGGGCGAGCATACACACTGGACTGGCCGTGGAAGTTGGTCGGCGTGTTGGAAGCAGATACATGTGATGCATGTTGCGGCCAGCTTGGCACGGCGTGAGCAGAGGCGGCACGTGACACCGGTTGTTGGTAGGTGCTGGCGTTTATGCCCCAGCTAGCATCGTTAAAGTGCGAGTGATCATCGCCGGCAGGGAACAGGTTGTCATCATACGGCATGTTCTGGCCGTCGCCGAACACGTTGGCGTTGACGAGGCCGTCGTTGTGCATCTGATCCATTGCGGGCGAGTGTTTGGTGGATGTACCTCTAATTGGACGCTAGACCGGATCCGCGCGTCTGCTTGCGGCAGTGCCCGACGCTCTCTGCCTCTGCGGTGCAGCTGAGCGACGCCGAGGGGGCTTAGCAAGCAAGGCGACACGCGCGCTGTTTCGCTCGCTGATCGTGCCGGCGCTCGAAAGGCGCGTGTACTGTGTGCGTGTGCGTGTGTGTGTGTATGTAGGCTGGCTCACGTGAATACTCGGCTACGCTGTCTGGTAGTAGACGGACGGTCGTGCAGCACCGGAAGTGGCAGCAGGTAGCAGTAGCAAAGAGCAGTAGCAAGGAGTAGCAGCAGTGGTAGTGACAGTGTGCGCACAGCGCGGCTTAAGTGCCAGTGTCTGAAGAACCTCTCACGCAAAAGCAGCAGCAGCAGCAGCAGCAGCGCAGCGGCGTGCCGGGCGCAATCAGGCTGGCAGCGAGTGCGGCGCGCGATCTGCTACTACTCAAGGGCGCCCTCCGCGGTGACCTGCGCCTCCAACCACGGCGGTGCAGCGATACCAGAAAACACACAGGAAGAAACCCACACGCGACTGGTGATGGCGCGCGCGGCGTGCTGATGGGGTTTGGGGATGGGGGGTTGTTATTGTGATGAGAGGGAGCAAGAGCTGGCGGTGCTGAAAGGGCGCTCTTTGATGCCAGCGCGCTTGCGGCTGGAGGCGCCTTGGCGGCCGCCGCCCGGCTGACCTGCCTGTGACGTCTCGCGCCGGCCTTTGAGACATCAACACTTGTCGCTGCTGCGCGGCTTATTAGAGGGACGTCGTACTGTACGGGTTGTCTGCCACTATTCGCTGCTGTCTGCTCTGCCACTTACACTCGGGCGATCGCATGCAATAGGCGACGACTAGGCTGTCATACGGCCGCTCCATCGCCATGTCCTCCGCGACCACCACCCTCCGCGACCGTCAAGTAGGTTAGTATGGGGTACGGTGCCTAGCAGCAGCAGGCAAGGCTAACGGAACCGCAGCGTCCATCCAGCGCATCCTCAACCTCAACCACATCCCTCAAGAATCCGAGCTTCACCACGACTCGACCGCCGCCAATGGTCTGATCCCGCAATCCGCTCCCATCCTCAACTCAGAGGGCGAACCCATATGGAAGGTGCTGGTCTTCGACGATCTGGGACGGGATGTGATTAGCAGTGTGTTGCGCGTGAATGACTTGCGCGCTTGGGGAGTCACAATACACCTGTACGTTCGAACAGAGCATATCCCTGCTGCTTGGAAATGCTGAGACGTGAGCAGCGATCGCTGACAGCTGCACGTCAGAAACATCAAACAGAAACGGCATGCCATTGGCGATGTTCCGGTGCTATATCTTGTGGAGCCTACCGCTGCCAACCTCGAGTCTATCACGCAAGATCTGAAGAACGGCCTGTACTCGCCAGCATACATTAACTTCTTGACTTCAATACCCCGTCCACTTCTGGAGGACTTTGCTGCGCAGACGGCGCAATCAGGGACTGCCGAGAGTATCAGCCAGGTCTACGATCAATACCTCAACTTCATCGTCAGTGAGCCCAATCTCTTCAGCCTGGGTATGGGCAAGGACTCATACTGGACGATGAACAGCGCGCAAACAAGTGATGAATCCATCGATGAGAACATCGACCGGATTGTGTCTGGACTATTCAGCGTTGCGGTGACGATGGGTACCGTGCCGATCATCCGTTGTCCGAAGGGAGGTGCTGCAGAGATGATTGCTGCGAAGCTTGACCGTAAATTGCGAGACCACATCCTCAACGCCAAGGACAACCTCTTCTCAGGCAAGGCTTCCGCCGCTGGGCCTGGCGCAACTTCAAGACCCGTTCTGATTATCGTCGACCGCAACGTCGATCTCGTTCCTATGCTTTCGCACTCTTGGACATATCAGTCACTTATCCACGACGTTTTGAGCATGAACCTCAACCGTATTACGGTCGAGACGCCTGTGGACGATGCAGACGAATCAAAAGGAACAACGAAACGTAGCTACGATCTTACGCAAAACGACTTTTTCTGGAACAAGAATGCTGGTGTGCCCTTCCCGCAGGTCGCGGAAGATATCGACACGGAGCTTACGAGATACCGAGACGATGCAGCTGAACTTACGAAGAAGACTGGCGCAAATTCTATCGAGGATCTACAGAACGACACGAGTGCCTCTGCGCAACATCTGAAGGCGGCTATAACGCTGCTGCCCGAGCTGAGGGAGCGCAAAGCATTGCTTGACATGCACATGAACATCGCCACCGCGCTGCTGAAGGGTATCAAGGACCGACAGCTCGACAACTTCTTCCAATTGGAGGAAGACATCAAGAAGCAGACCAAGGCGCAGATGCTCGAACTGATCAAAGACAGCGACAAAGGCAAAGAGCCTGCCGACAAGCTCCGCATCTTCATCATCTGGTTCCTCAGCACAGAGCAAGATGTCACACGTGCCGACGTAGAGCGCTTCGAGGAGGCCTTGAGAGCTACCGGTGTCGACACTTTACCCTTGACATACATCCGACGGTAAGTCACCACCCTTGCCCTTTCCCTCAATCCAATCTACCACTAACAACCCCACAGTGTACGCGAGCTCACCCGCATGACAATGATCACCTCCGCCCCCACGCAACAACAACCCCAACAATCCGGCGGCAGCGACCTCTTCCGCGGCTTCAGCTCGATTTCCTCACGCCTGACCGACCGCTTCCAAGCCGCCGGGCTCGGCGCCAACTTCGACTCGCTCATCTCCGGCGTCAAGAACTTCCTGCCCGCCAACAAAGACCTCACCCTCACGAAAATCACCGAGTCCCTCATGGACCCGCAGAACGCCTCCACCTCCGCCCTGCAGAAGACCGAGGGCTTCCTGTACTTCGACCCGCGCAGCGCCAACGCCCGCGGCACCATGCCCGCCTCCAGCTCCGCGAAGACGGACGCGCAGAGCCGCGGCATCGAAGCGAGTTTCGGACAGCGGAGGCAGGGCTTCAGTGAGGCGATCGTGTTCACCGTCGGTGGCGGGAGTATGGACGAGTACGGGAATTTGCAGGACTGGGCGAAGAGGACGAGCGGCGCGGGCGCGGGCCAGGGCGGCGCGTCGGGTGGTGCGGGCGCGGCGGTTGGCAGGAAGAAGATTGTCTATGGAAGCACGGAGTTGATGAATGCGAGCAGTTTCTTAGAGGTGTTGGGGAGGTTGGGCAAGGAGAGCGGGTGAGGGGATTAGTTCTACAGGTAAAATCGAATGGAAGCGAGCGATCGTGTGCCGCATTCACAAAAAGGTTTCTCGTCCAAGCTTGCTCTAGACTCTGATCAAGCTCGGTTTTGAGAAGAGCGCGGAAGTGAAGTGAAGTGAGTTCAGGCGCGCTCTCGCGCGGCGTGCAAGCCGCCGCTGCTGCCTGCACCGCTCAGGTGAATAATCCCGTTTTCTAGCCCAGTGAATGCAGCTAATGCATGCAACACGCGCCGCCGTTCCCGAAAGCTCGTGAACTCCGCAGCTCTTAGGTGGTCGACATGCGTTGTATCTCCTAACTTACCGACCTCAACCATATCAGGAAACGCAGGCAGTCGAGTCACAACAAACACCGTCAAAGCAGAGGGCCTTTCGCTGAAGCACCCTCCATTTCGATACTGGCCTCGCTGGCAGTTCTCGACTGCACCAACTGAGCGCCAGCGCCCTCGAGCATCCATGGCGACTCCCAACAGACTCGGTCACACCATGGCTAGAACTACTTTTCCGCCGCCTACAATCAACTTGTCCTTCGTGACAGGTTCTGCACAAGTTTTCACGCCGTTGAAAAGTGTTGCTTATTTTTCCGTAACCGATGCACGTGGCTTCGTCGAGGCATACCAGTCTATCTCTACGCATCCTGAGTTCCAAATGTTTTCGCCCGAAGAACTACGCTTGCGAGACTACAAAGCTGGGACCTACGGTCGCCTGTACAGCCCGTCCGTCGGTTACGTCAAAGCAATCTTTGGGTCGCTCGCCAACATTCGCCCGGTGAGCTCGGAGAGAGTCTTTCCTAAGCGACCGAAAGTGTATGTATACAGCATGGGTACGAACTAGGATGGAGTCGATGCTAAGACTCGGCAGGCTGGGCCATCAGATGGTCACTTTCCAAGTCGGCGGCGAGCCCGGCGAGAAATTCAGCGTCCACGAGAGCGTTATCGTCCATCGCTCTGAGTTCGTCCGCCTGAGTTTGCAAGGCGACTGGAAAGAAGCGAAAGAGCGCGTCATCCCCCTTTCCGACGACGACCCGGCCATGTTTGCGCTCTACCAACACTTCCTGTACAGCGGTGCCATCTACACCAAAGGACTCGACACCGGCACCCATACCAGCAACGAGTACGAGCTGTTGGTGAAGATGTACGTCTTCGGCGAGAAGATACTCGACAGCGGCTTCAAAGATGCGACCATCGACGCCATAATCGACAAGATGCGGACGAACGAGTGCTTCGACACCCGTCTCACCGATCTGGTCTACGACGGCACTCCGGAGGGCTCGCCTCTGCGCCGCCTGTGGCTGGAAGTCTACTACTGGGCTGGGAAAGCCGAGTGGCTCGACCAGAACTGCGTTGGGGCACCCGTGAATTCTGAATTCTTATGCGACTTCAGCAAGTTTCAGATGAGTCAGCGTGTTGGTTTTGGGAGGGCGATGTTCGCGGATGGAGACTGCACCTATCACAGTCATGTTTCCGCTCTTTGCTACCGCTTTCCATTCTGAACTGAAGGAATACAAGACTGATGAGCGATTGAGCATCGAAGAGGCAATTAGTCAGGTAGCCCGTGTACAGTAAACGATCACATCAACATTGTATCTCACCGAAGGTAGGGTTCTCATCAGGCGAGGGAGGACGGAGGTCGATGCCGCTCAAGGTACATAAGCTTTTTTCTGAGTAGCTACTCCATTCGACAGATTGCTGAAATGAAATGCAAAGTTTGCATGGCGATCACCACTCATGCATTTACCGCTCATCCGAAAGTTCCAAGTCTGTGAGGTATCATGACAAGTCATCACCCCTGAACTTCTTCACTTCCCCACGGAAAAAGATATCCCATAGTATCACCCATTTCTATCGACAATCGAAGCTTGATTCGCACCCGGAGGGTGCAATAGGTTCACCGTACTGAACGTCAAGTCAGCAGTCGGGTGAGTTGTGCAATTGCATAAGGCTGATATATAGACAGCTTACGTCATCAATAGCTCGACTGGTGTAGTGGCTATCACGTACCCTTCACAGCTGCCTTCATAGTAAGCTGATGAACAACCTGTCAACGGGTAAGGTCCTCAGTTCGATCCTGGGGTCGAGCTGTTTGCTTTTGCCTTTTGTTCGGTAGAGGGGCCATGTTCCCAGACATGCAGATCGACCATCGACTGGTCGTTGGAGCCGTCACAATTTGGAGAGCAGTACACAAGACCAACGCCGAGAGGCATCGGAATGCGAGGCATCTGAGCGCAGATGAAGCATCAAATTCAGTGGACGAAGAGACGGACACAAGCCTGGATGGTACGATCTTGGCTGTATGCATTTGAATGCCGGAGCCTTTTCACGAAGAGCTTCTGCGAGCGTTTCCGTCCAGCACCAAGAACAATCGAGCTCTAGGAAATTCGAACCATATCTTTCGAGGTGGCCAATCTTTCAGTTGCCGATCTTGAGCAATAAGATGCTACGCCATTAATCAACGAGACCGTAAGAGACAGCCTTTCATGCTGATCTTGGCTTGACCGCTAAACAAGCTCATGTCGGGCTTTGTGAAGGGTAAACTGTATGAGAGTTGAATACGGGATCCGAGTACTTCTACTCTGAGCTGAGTATCGACTAAAAGCAAAACCTCCACTAGCAAGTCATCAACTTGCAAACTGTTGACACTGGCTTGTCGCCAGACGTTTACGTTCCCTATCTTGCGAATGTAATGCGCGCTGATAGGTGAGGTCGGAATAAAGCTCCAGCGCGCGGCTCAAGCCACATGTGCTTCGCGTTGGAGACGCGGCACCAGCCGAAGCTTCCAGGCCGAAATGCTACGCGGCGTTTCCACGACATCTGGCACCCACTGTACCTCCAACTTTTTGGGGACGAGCACATACTGCCAGTGACCCCTCATCGGTGTTGGTATTTCGAGAAGCGTCTTGACCCGGCCTACCGACAAAGCAACTACTGGAGGTCCTTTGCAATTATCACACTCCTGCAATCTTACAAGCGCAGAAGGCGCTTCTAACCCGTCAAAATGCAGGCCCCAGTGATGTTCGTCAGTAAGTATTGCGCTGGTCACCACCGATAAAAGCACAAGATGCTGACTGTCTGAACAGACACTGGCAACGGTGAGCGCCAGACCGGTCGCCAGGCTCAGATGTCCAACATCACCGCCGCGAAGACCGTCGCCGACATTATCCGATCATGCCTTGGCCCCAAAGCTATGCTGAAGATGCTGCTGGATCCCATGGGCGGTATCGTCCTCACAAACGACGGCCATGCAATTCTGAGAGAGATCGAGGTCGCGCATCCTGCGGCGAAGAGTATGATTGAGCTGGCTAGGACTCAGGACGAGGAGGTGGGAGACGGTACAACCACGGTCATCATTCTGGCCGGAGAGATGCTCGCGCTCTCGCTACCCCAACTCGACCGTCACATTCACCCCGTTGTGATCATTCAGGCATACAAGAGGGCGCTCGCCGACGCGCTTTCTGTCATCGAAGAGGTTTCGATTCCCGTGGACATTGAGAACAACGACCAGATGAGGCAGCTCATCGGCTCTTCGATCGGCACCAAGTTCACCTCGAGATGGAGCGACCTGATGTGCGACTTGGCGCTCAAGGCTGTACGGACAGTGAGCCACAACGTGGGCGGCGCGAAGCAGGAGGTGGACATCAAGCGCTACGCACGTGTGGAGAAGGTGCCCGGTGGAGAGATTGAGGACTCGTGCGTGCTGGACGGTGTTATGCTGAACAAGGACATCACACACCCCAAGATGAGGAGACGGATAGAGAACCCGCGCATTGTCCTGCTTGACTGCACACTGGAGTACAAGAAGGGCGAGTCGCAGACGAACATCGAGATCACCAAGGAGGAGGACTGGAACCGCGTGCTGCAGATTGAGGAGGAGCAGGTCAAGGCCATGTGCGATGCCATCATCGCCGTCAAGCCCGACCTTGTCATCACTGAGAAGGGTGTTTCCGATCTGGCTCAGCACTTCCTCGTCAAGCACAACATCACCGCTCTTCGCCGTGTGAGAAAAACCGACAATAACCGTATCGCCCGTGCTACCGGTGCGACGATTGTCAACTCCGTTTACGACCTTACCGAACGCGACGTCGGCACCCACTGCGGCCTGTTCGAGATCTCCAAGATTGGTGACGAGTACTTCACCTTCCTCACCAAGTGCAAGGACCCCAAGGCTTGCACTATCCTCCTGCGTGGTCCCTCAAAAGACATCCTCAACGAGATCGACCGTAACTTGGCTGACGCTATGGCCGTGGCGAGAAACGTCATTTTCCACCCCTTCCTCAGCCCTGGTGGTGGCGCAACTGAGATGGCCGTTTCCGTCCGTCTCGCCCAGAAGGCGAAGGCTGTCGAGGGTGTCGCTCAATGGCCGTACCGCGCAGTGGCCGAAGCCATGGAAGTCATCCCTCGCACTCTCATCCAGAACGCAGGTTCATCGCCTATTCGTGTCCTTACTCAGCTCCGCGCAAAGCACGCTGAGGAGGCCAACAAGACCGGCGCTCAAGGCGGTGGTGCCTGGGGCATCGACGGCGATGCTGGCAAGGTTGTGGACATGAAGGAGTTCGGCGTCTGGGAGCCTCAGGCCGTGAAGCTGCAGAGCATCAAGACGGCCGTCGAGAGCGCATGCCTGCTGCTGCGCGTCGACGACATCGTTGGTGCCAAGGCTGCGAAGCAGGCCGGCATGGGCACGGGCGGTGGCGGGGAGGAGGATTAGTTCTTTCTTAACGACGTTAATAGACTAAAGGACAAAAATGGGCTGTACGAACGACGCGAATATGTGAACACACCATTTGCCATCTCCCAGCGTGAATGAGCGTCCCCCGGGTAATATTGTGGCTCTCAACCGGAGAACAAACACGGTGCCATTGGACGTCGGTGTTTCGTCTCGTCGTGATGGCAGTGAAGTGGCCATGGCCATGGGTCGTCTGGCCCGCTCTCCCAGGGAACAATGCAGGGTGCCTGTATTGCGCACGCTCCTGACTCGAGCCCTTCCCCTCCTTCCGAGACCCGCAACACGCGACATACCAGCCGTAGGCGCCTTCGACGCTGAACGTTGAAGTTGCCGTCGTGCGGACACGGCCAATCACACGCGCCGTCGTTCGCTAGCCCAGACGACACCGCCTATAACAGACAGCGATATAGCTGCCCTTTCGGGCATAGCCCCGTGCCTCGCGCCCGCGCGCGGTATGTCTCAGACGCGTGAACGCCGCCTACTCCCCTCCACCTGCCAGCCCGTCCACCAAATGGCTGGGCTTTGCTGGGCTTCACGACAATGCACCCGCTCCACCGCACTGCAGCGAGCGGTGAGCGCGGGCCGTGGTGGGTGGGAGGGCTGGTATCTAGCCCACTGCACCAGTGCATCCTGCGCTGGAGGTAAAACGGGCGCCCGGCGCCATCAAGCACGGTTATCTCGCGATCGTCCGTAGACATATAAGCGTTGCTCTGCATCCGGGTGGCCCTCCTGGCTTGAAATGGCTCCTATCGACTTCGACTCCCTGTCCAAACGCTCCTACTTCGAACCCAACGGCTCTGTGAAAGAGTACCTTGACCAGACAAAACGAACACTCTCTGACTTTTTCAACAACCTCCGTCTCACCAACGCAATGCACGCCACTCTCTTCCTCGGCACCGTCCTCGCGGCCGCCACCGCTGCCATGGCCTATCCCCGTGCCTCCCAACGTCCCCTCGCCGCCACAGACAACCCCCGGGATACCTGGGACTCATCATTCAGCGACGCCTGCTCGAAAGAGGGCTTCTTCCGCTCCCCCAGCTCCTGCCAGCAATTCCACCGCTGCGCCAGGACAATCCCTGGCAGCTCAGAGCTCGTCCGTTATCAGTTCGAGTGCCCCGCGGACCAGATCTACTGCCCCAGCCAGATTGCTTGCGTGCACCCCTGGGCCTGCGCGGAGCCTTGCCACGACTCGGACTTGCAGACCAGGGGAGGACCCAGGGCGGGATCAAATGTAGGCAGGAAGTCGGGCAAGGCGTGCAAGCCTTTTGTCTGCGAGAGGCCGGGTACTTTCGCCGATCCCTTGAACTGCAACAGGTAAGATCCCCCATTGACTCCCGACGCTACTTTCAAGAACAGCAGACTGATCATCCCAACAACAGATTTCAAGAGTGCGAGAGCATTTTCGTCGACGGCGACATCAAGCTCCTGCAGACCCACGGCGACTGCCCCAAGGGCGAGATCTTCTGCTCCATCGTCGGTGCCTGCGGCAAAGAAGAGGCCTGCCCGCAAAAGTGCGACAGGACCTGCACCATCGTGTGAGCGACCTCCACGATGCGGCGACTAGACTTCGATTCTGGGTGGACGGCCATGGAAGGATGGCCCGACACATGACATCTTTGGGAAACACGGCTTTACATGATACGGACGGATTTTGGATCGGGATTCGATCAAACGCATAACGGCGCGCCAGGCGGGGACCGCAGGGCGGTCTTCCGTCAAGGCGCTGGGCTAGAGATGATCTAGATGAGTGATACGGCTGGTGTGCTGGTTCCACAGTGCACGTCGACTTTTTACGAATGAATGTATGAAACGTACGAGGCGAGAGCAATGTTGCCTGTTCTTAGCTCTACTCACTCCCTCTCGCTTTCAGCTTTAGATAACCAATAGACTGTCTATATCCTGGTGGGTGCTTGTGCGTACCTAAGGACATTGAGCTCAAGAAGAGGTGAAACATTCTCCCATCTCAAACAACGATTACGAGCACTCTGTGGGCCAAGTCGATCACCAAAGATCTTTCCGAACCGGATAGCGATACAATATCACGCTCGAAAGGGGAGCAGCAAATGTTTGGCTTCTATCAATCATCAAACGCGTAATCTGGGCGTAGGCGTCTCAGGCTGAAGCAGGGGGAGCCGCCTCGCTTGTCTCTCCACCCGGCGGCTGCGCCCTTGGGAATGATCTGCTTTCGCAGCTCGCTTCACGTTACTCAAAGACACTCCAAAAGATGCATCTACAGCAGCTGAAGACCTGGTTGTGATGCACTGGTTGCTATCAAACTTCTCGAAGCCGTGCTCGACAGTAGCAGCTCTGCACCCAACACTCGATCAACCCTCATGCAAGGCTGAAGAACGCATCGCGCACATGCAGCTGTGCAAACCTCACCGGTCGTACTGTCTGTGTCACCAATAGCTTACAGCATGGCATTCTGCGCCGCAAACAACGCATGTACCACTCCTCCGTCGCGCGAGGCTGAGAAGCTGCATCTCGGCAAATCTGCCTATCCGGATGTCGACACTGCCTTCTTGAAGTTCCAATCGCTTCGGGAAGGCGGCGCTTGCGTTTTCTTGGGTGCAGATGGTCAAGAACTGATAAGTATAGAAGGCTGGCATGACTGTCTACCATGAGCTGTTTTGTTGGACTTGGTGAGATCCTTAGGTGCGGATGTACCAAGACAGAGCCATGGTGGATCTCGAACGTGGAGAGCCGGCACAGCCGTCTGGTCTCAACAGATATACGTGGGTCTACTAGGAACTGTGCTCTGTGGGACATTTCATGGTAGAGCATGCAATCGCTCTGATTGCTGGCGAAGAGAAATCGTCACAAAATGATGATGGAGTGAGTGCAGGGGATGAAATCGAATTGACCACTGTCCCAAGGACTGTCCGATGAAGTTTCGAATTCTATCCAGGCGGGTTCAACTGCATTCGAACCATCGGAGCGGATCCTAGGGAGCAGGCATGAGGGGACGCATGGAGATGTCAATCGAGCAGAGCAAAAGACAGCAGTGCCATCGGAAAGGAGCCCCGACCAAGTGTCGACAAAAGGGAAAGAGGAACCAGACGCCAAATACGAGGGAGCCAATGGACGGGCTTTGCTAATCGCCTACAAGGCCGGAAAGTTCAATGACGGTCTCGCTACAGTTGTTCCTGTCAATCGTCCCTCTGCCGTGTGGCCTGAGGCAAAGACCAAGAGCGATGGAAAACTTCCAAGCACATACAGCAAAGCAAAGTGGCTAGCAATGACCCCAGACGAGGTCCAAGATTTGGTGGCCCGCAAATACGCCCGGAGCGAGGAGGATATCTGGGTAGCGATCGTAAACGCGTGGGGGATAATCCGGCCTCGTTGGCATAAGTTGGTCCCATTTTCACAGGTTCGACACACTACTGCTTATCAGCATGTGCAGGATACCTTGACTGACACGCGAAAGCTTCACGTGTCAGAGTATAGAGACGAGCTCCTGGAAGTCGAGATTCTTGATTCACCAAAGATGCAAGAGCTCGAGAACAACCTGCGCGAACACCTCGAAGACCTTAAAAAATCTGGCAATAACGGCTGTCTAGATTGCAACTGGTGGCGGGATGATTCCGGGACGTAGCGGAGATATGGGCACGCCTCTTTAAAGTGCAGTGCAAATGACCCAGAAGCTCCATACTCTTATGTACAAGACTACATGGGTTCAACTTGCCGTGTTGAGAGCCTTCAAAAAAACTTGAAGAATTCAAGATATGCTTCAAAGAGCCAGCACGAGCGAAGTGGAGGTTTCCATTGAGGGGGATGGTGCAAGAAAGCTCTGTCTACGATCAAGTGTAAGGAAACTTTCCTGACAGATTGAATCAGACTCTCACTGTCAAACCAAGTTGATGACACGTGTGGCTCTCTTGAGGGGGCAACGTATGATTGAGCAGAACGATTTCCGTGAAGCTTACCGATGCCTCCTAATCACCACTGGATTGACCTTCACCGTGCCTGAGTTGAAAGGCGTGGCGTTAGTGGGTGTTACATTCGCCACGGTCGTCATCTGGAAGCTGGTGACAGGAGACTGGAGCGTCGCTGCCGGGTTTGGGAGTCTGGTCGTCGGGTTGATTGGTGTTGTCTCCATGGGGGCTGCAAGAAACCAGAGCGTCAAGGCGAAGCAGACCTGACAGTCACAGCATCATGGTTGTACTTCGAAGGTTGAATGGTCAATTTGCTGGCACGAGCCAATATTGGAGATTCAATTTGCACCAACACGATCGGACGCCGGCAAGCCTTCTTTCGGCATTTCCACGGACAATCAGAATCCTACGCGGCTTTGCATTGCCTTCATTATTCGTACAAATAACCAGACACCGTTCTGTTCAGCTTCCTGGGCGGTTTGTAGATCTTGTGTCCGCATGGATACATCAGCACATCACCGTCGTCAGCGACGGGCGACATACTTGAAGCATTGACAGCGCTTAATGCTGGCATCTGAGGTGGCTCGCTCCTAACTGACGTGCTCCTGCCAGCCGTTTTACCGCTCGTTGCCGAAAGCGATTCGCGTCCTTCGAAGACTCCGTGGTCATCCCTTTCTGCCCCGATGCCCGCTTTACGTTTTGAGCTCGCATCTGGCGAAAAGATATCTTTCCGCGAAGCTTGGCTCTTCATCATCGGCGTCGAGGCAGCAGAGCCAGGCCTGGAGTAAGTCGTGCGTTTGGATCTCCTACTAGGCGTACCGGGCACAGAATCATTGTCTCCAGGCCAGCCACTGAATCTGCTGTCGTAGGATTTCTGCCCACTAGACATAACGCTTGGCGTACTGGAGCTTGCTTGAGTAGTCGTAACGGGAGAATGGCCGCTTGTTTGGCCCTGTGATGATACTGGAGTGGCAGTAAATGAACGGCTCCCGGATCCGTCTACACCTGGAGATCGTGAAGGCGGCACTCTCAATCGGAACTCTTCTTGCCCGGTAGTCGGGCTGATCGACTTCCCTGGTGACCGTGGGGCACACGGCACAGGACTGTTGGGAACGGATGTGTCTCCCCTCTTAATGGGCGAGGGAGAAGATCGCCCGGCCTGCTGGTGAGTCTGTAAGAGGACCTTCAGGCGTTGCTTCTCGGCTACAAGCTTCCTCAACACCTCCGCGTTATTTGTGGACACCAGCCTCTCCTTCACCTTCTCCACCTCTCGTTCGAGAGAGCTGGTTCGGATCTGAAGATGAAGGCGATCATTCTCAGCTCTCAGCATTGCAATTTCGCTGCTGCCGCCACTGCTGCCAGGTCTCTGCACATGCTTATCTCCAAGCTTAGCCTCTCTCTCAGATAAGTCGTTAAGTCGTCGTTCGAAAATCGATTCTCGCTCTGCGAGTTGCTGCTCTTTGAGGACAAGAGAGGCCTCTTTCTCCTCCAATCCTTGCGAATTCCTCTCTCTTTCGAGCAAAGCTCGCTCTCGAGCCTCCACACGATCGTCGTCAACATCCACAGCAGCGGTTCCATCCCCCAAAGCTTGCACCTTCTTCTCCCTCTCTACTAGCGCCCTCTCTCGCTCTTTGAGCCAAGCGCCATCACCCCTCTCATTCCGAGACCAACCCCCTTCCCACCCCTTCGAATCATACCCCACCGCATCAGCATCCCTCAAATACCACAAAAACTTGCAAAACTTGCTCTCCCCCTCCCCCTCACTCCATCGCCTCACACAAGCCCCTCCCCCGCCCCCCTCCGTCCCCTCCGAACCACACAAATACGCACCTTCTCCCCCCCCAAGCCACCTCAACCTAACCCCCAAAAAAGTCAGCAACCCTCTCCCAAAGAATCAAAAAAAAATCGTCGTAAGAACCAACCGCGCAGCCCCCGGCACCCCCTCATCCCAACCCACCTCCCACTCCACCCTCCCCTCCACGACTCCCACCCTCCCATCCCCGCCGGCCAAAAGCCCCAACCACCCGCCGCCCCCCACACTCCGCACCGCAACCCTCTGCCCCTCACCAGCCAAGTCAACCCGCCACCTCTGCGCCTCCCGATTCCCCGCCCTCTCGCACCCCACTTCCACTCGCCCCCCGCGTCCAGGCCGCGCGCTCAACACCTCTCCGCCAGCGGCGCAAACGATGTAGAATGCGTGCTGCCGCGGCGGGGGAGCAGGGGCGGGCGGGAGGTAGGATGGCAGTGGGAGTGGGGTTTTAGGGCAGAGGAGGCAGGGTGTTGAGTGCATGTTCATCCTGTCGTGTGGGTGGTGTAGGTCAGGCTAGGTTGGAAAGGGCATGGTTAGGGAGGGTGTGTGGTGAATGTGCGTGCGGACGGCGCCTGGCCGGGTTATTCGCGATCGTCGTCGTGGGCGGTTTGGTTGGTGGTTGGTGGTTGGTGGCAACGAGGCCGGGGGTTTGGCGATGGAGGGCGTGGTTGCGCTTCTGTTGCGACGGGGAGGTTTCCGTCGGTGGGCGTTTCGACGGTCTGGTTGCTTTCTTTGCCGGTTTCTCGATGGGTTGCACGTTCGAAGAGCTGCGTGCGCGGGAATCTGTGTTCTAGAAGCGAGCGAGCGAGCGAACGAACGACGTCACACGATCGCCCTTCCCGAGCCGTCCGAAGGCTGAACGGCCGGCTGGAAGAAGTGGGTCGCTCGAGCTCGCGCCCTAGCTTGACCCGACTACCTGGTTGTAGTGTGTAGGTGACAAGCGAGCAATTGGCGAAGAGCATTCACGGGAGTCAGATGTGAAATCCGGGTCGAAGGAGAAGTCAACTCTGTTCGATTTAGAGGCTAGTATAGTACAGGAAGACAAGCGAATCCGAAATCAACGTTGGACAGACACGCAATCTAGGTTGTCGTACAGGACGCGAATCAAGATAGAAGTACAATCTTCGAACGAGATAAGAAACAGAAATCGGACATGCTTTCTGAACGATGAAACGGAGCAGGAGACGACACGCTTGTAAGAATCAAACTCGCTCGCAGTGCCCTTCTTTTGTGTGTGGACAAACAGCGGGAAACCATCGCTATGCAAAAGACACCACATAAGGAAAGAGACCGATCGATCAATCAAAGCACAGATTTGTACAAAACGCACGGAAGGAGAAAGAATTAAGAGGATTTCGGACCACATAATGACGTTCATACATTAGAAGGGAGGGAAAAAAGGACAAAGGTAAGAAAAGGAAAAGCTCAAGCTCGGACACGATACAGTAAGAGGAAAGGGAAACATTAAAAAGCCCAGGCGCTCGCTCTTCGGCCCAGCCGATCAGTGCGGCCGAGGCAACCGTGATGATCATCTTTTTCCTTTCCCTGCCATAATTCCTCCTCCAAAATCTAGTGTGGGCGCCGCGTGAAATGATGCAGTGTTCGGGTGGTATTCGTACAATGTTCGTTAAAGATGCGTGATGCGGTGTGGGCAGTGGGTTGGGCCCGGAGGTCATGGTGATGGGGTCATCGTGGGTGCGGTGGACGAGTCCATGGCGGATAGGCGCAGATAAGAGCGTCGTTGCCTGGCGGTTGCCACGAAGCGTCGGCTATGTGCGTGGGACCGACCGGCTGAGTGACGGTAGGCATCGACGCGGGCTCGGTGTGACTCATACCATTTTCGTGGTAGAGGCTCATCGTGGCCAACGCAGAGCTGTCTGTGCGGCGCGCTCACGTTTTGTGTGAGTGCCTGCCACGACAACTTCGTAACCATCTCCGCAGGTGTGTCATCACGCGATACGAGAAACCTGACCAGCCATCTTCGAAGCTGACATCCGTGGGTTCTCTAATCACGGCGACCTCTTTTGCCGTAGGAATCTGCCTCGGGGTGCACGACACGCATGTGGCGGGTCAATGCATCGTTGCGGGAGAAAGTCTTCTCTTCCCGACAGTGAGGGCACCTGACCTTCATCTTGCGGTTGTTGTGGATCGTGTCCTCATGTCTGGTCAAATCGTAGGGCCTCGAGAAGACCGTGTTGCAAGGCTTGCCAGTGGATGGGTTGACGCGAGTGCACTTGTGCGGGCCGGCCTGGGAGTTGCGTGCAAGGAGGGCGGCAGAAGTCATGCCAGAGTCATCACCATCGGAGGGCGCCGGAGACTCGGTGGTCCGCGTGCCAGGCGAGCTGGGAGACACGGAAGCAGTAGCCGACTCAATCCCAGAATCCCTGTGAGTCTGAGCTTGAGATCGGTGGTACTCACGCTTGTGTCTTTGTAGCGCTGGCTGTGACTCAAAGCGCTGCGTGCAGCCATGGTATGTGCAGGTGTAGGTACCCGTGTTTGCCCGTGTGTCATCAGGGCGCTGCACAGGCAAGTTGTTGCCCTCTTGAGATGAAGGCATCGCGTTGCTGTCACTCATCGATGATTCCATGGAGGTGAGATGCGCTGGAAAGTCGGGCGTAGCCTCTGCTAGCGATCCATCGTTGTAGGAGTTGTTCAAGGCGTTGTTGACACTGTTGGTCTGTTGGTAGTTGCCGCCCTGGAAAGGAGCTTGCAGCTGACCCTGGCTCTGCATGGAAGGCGAAATATTGAAGTTGCCACCGGAGAAGCCGTCAGCTGAGTTGGTAGCACGGAAACTAGTCATATTTGGTTGACTGGAGGGTACATTCCCGTTGAATGAGATGTTGCCTTGGCTGAAGAAGTTGGGAGGGAATTGCTCTGTGCCACCAAAATGTTGCTTGTACCCTGTCGGTATTGTGTCCTGGAAGAGCGGTTGCTGATCCGTGTCGTTGTAGTCCAAGAGGGCATCCTTGGGAGAGATCGTCTTCGTTGGCTCTCGATGCAAGGGGGGTCGGTGTTGAGCAATCTCCGCTTGCGCCGTCTCTTCTTTCTGCTGCTGCCTCAACCCTGCTTGAGTGCCCATCGCATTTCTCGGTGAGCTCCAGGCGTCAGTCGCAGCAGGCGCAAGAGGAGAACCGTGCCTGAAAGGCGAACGCTCGCGGGATACTGAGGATGGAGACACCGATCTCGCCATGTTTGCGTTTTGTAGGCGCTCATTGACGAGATTGCGGTGTGGTGTCAGGAGGTTGTTGCCATGGCTGTTGTTGTTCGTTCGTGATGTCGAAGACGGTGCGCCGGAGAAATTCGCAGGGTTGTAGAGCTCGTCTTGGTAGGCTGCAGACTCGGTTCGTTGAAGCTGCACGTTGGGGTTTGGCTGTTTGTACTCTGGATAGGTGAAATGTAAGTAATCGTCCCAGATGTCTGCAGCCTGCATGGCGCTCTCACCATTGCTGTTCATCTTGAACGGCTTGTTCTCCGAGTCTTCGACTGTCGACCGGGGAGTAGCTGGGGAATCTTGCCCGATGCTAGACATTGAGTGGCGCGACGAGTGCGGGAAGTTTGATGTGAAGTCTTCGAGGTTGTGGTGATCAATGGCAAAGCCTTTCATAGCAAGGTGCGCGGCGGGAGTGTGCGCGGCCTGGCTGGGGATGTAGCCCGGCGCGTTCAAGTAGGGCGAGGCCACTTGGTTCAATGGACTCTTCGCGAAAGAGTAAGACGCTTGGTCAGCCTGCGGCCCTGAGAAATCCCACAGGTTGCCTGCGGGTGATTGCGGTGTGTACTCGGGCTGTGCGATGTACGGGAAGGAAGTGTTGTACGAGAACGGGCTCGCGGGTCCTGCGGAAGCGACTGTAGAGGCGGAGGGCGTGCGCTCGTGGGTACGCGCTCTCCTGAAGCCTTGCTGATACTGCTGTGTGGGCGTGCCCACTGCTCCCATGCTATTGCGAAACTGTCCCTGATTGTACATGGACCGGCTCGGCTGCGGCAGAGCGTGGAGGCTGTCGGCAGCGGCGGCCGTGTCAGGCACGTTGGCCCAGGAAGACGGCAGCAGATGCGTGCTGGGAGTGGTTCGGCCGGAGTCGGCGGGTGTTTGGTAGATGTTCGACGCGCAGGGATTGGGATGCGATGGTTTTTGGAGGTGCGCTAGGGCGTGGGTGTATACGGCAGCGTCGAGAGTGGTGCGTGGTGAGCGTGCGTAGGAGTCGGAGTCGGAGTGTGTTGTGTGTGTCGGGTAGAGGGAAGAGGCGGTGTGGTCGTCGTCGTAGGCGAAGGAAGGTGTTGGAGCCAGAAAATGAGCGTTGGATGATGATGACGACATCCTTATGGCTTCGACGAGCGAGGAAAGCGCGCGCCTGTCGGATGGGAGGCCTCGGGCTTGGCGCGATCTCGCTCTTTGTCAGCCGGGCGTCAGACTTGAGTTGGCAGTGGTCGCGGGTGGAAACGGCGCGGAAGTGCTGCGGCCGAGAGTCTTGCGCTGAGCCTGGTGGTGTTGTGAGTCGCACGGGGAAGGTGAAGGAATCGACAGATAGACGGAATTAAGGGCGAGAGAGAGCGAGGGCTGCAACATTATCAACCTCCCACCTTCGCTCCCGGCCGGAACGCCCGTAAGCCGTCATGTACAAGCATCACCGCGATGCCTGCCAGCGAGCCGCTAGCGCTGGATTCGGATGGACAGAGCCGAGGAGGTGCTGCAGCACAGCCACCTGCAACGTCTGCGACAGGGCACTGCAGGGATGCTGTGCATGCATGCTGCATTGCTCGGTGGTGTGCGAAATGCGCCTGGGCCGCGCATCTGTCACGTCTGTCTTGCCCTTGGGCATTATTGTCTGCCATCGAGCCTGGTTGGCTCTAGCCCGACCATCTGCTCAGGCGCACACCCTGGGCATTGCTGGCCTGATCCTTCAGCCTCTTGGTCAGGCACTGGCACTGGTACTGCCAATATCTGTATTGGCCATGACTGATGGCCCGGCTGCCAGCCCTGTTTCTTCATCCGCGGGTTTTGTCACCAGTCGTCACCTGACGCGTGCCGTGCGGACGACGTCCCAAAATACAGCAGGCCGCTGAATCACCGTACGATAGTCTGATCTACTGCACACCACGTGCCCAAGCTAGCCAGGCAGCCGTAATACCATCGTCACGTGGTTGCAGACGCCCATTATGACTCCAGGCAGGCGAGGACGATGAGTCGTTGCGTGCGAGAGGAATCGTCATTTGAACACAGTACCTATCTGTCACAGTAGTCCTCCCCTCATCGAACCCGCCTTCTGCTCACGCCCACTTCACGTCTCCCAGTCGTCATCGTCATCAACCTACATTTACTTCGGGTATACGAGCCTATCCGAGACACACGAGCAGCCAGGGCACGCCAAGCCCAGACAGCGCGCCGCGGCCTCGGAGTCACCATCACCATCCTACAGCACACCAGCCACTGATCATATCACGCCACAACCGGGCATCGTCACGATGCCAATGCCATAGACTGCGGTCAAGCCACGTGGCATTCACCAATATCTGGGCGGTGGGGGTAGCATCGCGTCGTTAGGCGCAGAACAGACGCCGCGCGCTCATGTCCGTCAGCCACAAGCTGCAGCCCTATGTCCGGCCAAAGCGAGCGACGAATGGTATTCTCCACAGCAAGCGACTGAGCCACAGCCCACCAGCCACAGTACCCCGATCGGCCCTACTAGTGCATCGGGCTGAGGCTGACAAGCGTGGCACGCCCGGCTTGCAGCGCTCCCAGCTTCTAGAAGCCGCCCGGCGCCGCTGGCGCTTTCTATACACAGCATCTCCGGATTTGCGGCCAGAAGAAGCAAACCTTGCCGAGTCAAGGTCGAGAGTACCCTACTGCCTCCAGCTAATCAGGCAAAGCAAGACAGCACGCATCGGATCACGCGGCGACAAGGACAAGACAAGACTTGCTGCGTCTCCCTCTTGCGCGTCCACACCGCACGCCTGCCGAGGGGTCGCACCAGTCAATCAATGATGCGACGACACAGCGACAGCAACGTCCTCTGCCACCGCGTCATATCGCATGGCATGTCACATAGCTTGCGCCGCACCGCACCGCACTGCACCGCACCGCACAATGCAATGCACACGCAGCACGAAAAGAAAGTCCTGCCGATCGCTCCCTGCATCTCCCTGCCCTGCCCTGTCCTGTCCTCCTGCAAAACCCCCGGCAGTTAGCGAAGGTGCAAAATAGCATCAAGCGCAACCACCCATTCCTCGTGGGAGAGGTACAGTACAGTACGTACCTGCATGCCCGGCACGCTTGGCAAAATAGCACGCCAGAGTGGCGAAAAAAAGCCTGCGTTCAGGGTCCCTGCGCGGCGCGTGAACCAGGCAGGGTTGCAGCGGGCGGAGGTCGGATTGCTCGGCCGAGATCGTCGGCTGATGTCGCATGTATGTAGATTTGTCTTGGGCGTGTGTGATCGGGTAGGGCGAAAAGTCTGGAAAAATGCGGACTTCTTCTTAGCCGCGTTCTAGGTATGTATTTTTCCTTTTCGCGTTTCTGAGAAAAGCGAAGCAGAGTCGCTGCGCTGCCTAGTCTCACTGAGAATATCGTCGTCGTCGTCGCCGTTCGTCGCGAACACCTCACGAGACCTCACCCGCGCCACGTCCACCGCGTCTAGATCTCCTCCGGCCCAATAACCATTCATTCATTTAGATGAATAATTACATGCCGTTGAACGTCCTCTCAGCTGCCTCGGCACGGCACTAGTACAGCCCAGTCCAGCGGGCAACTCACCAGCCACAACTAGGGCTGCTCTGCTACTCCACCAGCGGCGCGGCCTAGAAGCGCGACTACTCTGCAGACTAGGCAGGCAGGCAGGCAGGCAGGCAGGCAGGCGACAGGAATAGCTCTCGCTAGATTATTAGTGGGCTCTGCCCGCGCGCGTGGGAAAGCACATGCCTCTAGGTGGGTGGGTGGGGTTGCTGATCTGTCGGTCCGTTGATTGCTCGCTCGCTAGACGCGACTGGGGTGTGCGGGGGAGCTAAATACTTGGGTACTTTGGAATTGGACGAGCTTATATAATGAATTTGCGAAGATTATTTCGTCTGGTCGAGGGTGCCGAGGCTTGTTTTTTTTTTTTGCTGTCCCGTTGCGTGATACCATTGCTGAGTGATGATGGCTTGTCTAACATGTCTATCTTTCTACTGCGTCGCTCTTCAATAGCTACATGCGCATGCAGGCAGCTGTCGTGCGAAATTTCAAATCAGGAACCCCGATGGAGTTCTGCGACAGCGAGGAGAATTGCGCGCTCTATCCGCAATTCCCACACCTGACGTGGCCACTGCGTTTCCGCCAGTCGCGGTTTCTTGGTAATTCGGAAGTTCCAGGAAGTCGTTCAGGATCCGCGTCGGATCCGGGAGGTGTCGCGCAAAGTCCGCGGAGGCAGCTGGTCAGCCCCAGCGAGAATCACCACGTTGCTGCGGTTTCCGCGGATCTATCGCGTAGGTGGTATTTCGCGATGTGATGTAGCCATATGAGCATGCGGGCAGTTCAGTCGCGGCGGTAAGCGTCTTCCGTGGATGCTGGGTGTTGCACGCTACGGCGCCCGCGGCGGACTCGACCTCCAAACAAAATGGCCACGCGGCGTGGCTGGATCATTGCGCGCGCAAAGCGACATCCGCCTCGAGCAAGCGAACCCAGCGCACCCCGTCCCGTCTCCTGTGAGTACCATGGCAGTCAGCCATCACCCCCAACTCCTCACCCAGCAACCGCCGCCGCCCCCGGCGACACCGCCTTCCTCCCACCCCCACCCCCACTCCCCACCCCTCTAGCCAGCACCTCCAACCGACTCGCCTGCACCCTATGCTTCCTAACGACCTGCGCCCACTCCGGCTCCGCCCCCTCGCCTCCACCTCCCCCACCTGCAGCCCCAACCTCCTCCCCCAGCACCGCAATCATCATCCCGAAATCCGCCCCCAGCCTCCCCAGACTCCCCGCGCAGTACAGCACCTGCGTCAGCAGGGACTCGCGCGCGGGCTTGTCGGCTACGTTGGGCAGGTAGGCTGTGAGCGTGGCCTGGAGGAGGGCGACGAGGTGCAGGGCGAAAGAGGAGACGGGGGCGGGGAGGGGGAGGAGGGGGTCCGGGTTGGTGACCGTGTTTGAAAGGGAGTCGGACGAGGAGGAGGGAGGGAAGACGCTGCGGTACATGCTGAGGATGGCGAAGGACTGCTCGCGGAAGAGCTCGAGGTAGCGTTTTAGGTAGCGTTCGGTTTGGGTGCCGAAGGAGGAGGAGGAGGTGGTGGTGGTGGTGGTTGTGGTTTGGTTTTGGGATTGGGTGGGCCGCTGCGCGGATTCTTGGTCCGCGAGGTCGCGGAGGGGCTCAAGGGCGGAGAACATGGCGTGCAGGGCGTGCAGTCTGCAGACTAGGAAGAGGGAGCCGAGGGCGCCGTCGTCGGGGCGATGGGTTGATGAGATGTCGAAGGAGCGCGTGGAGAGAGCTGCGGCGGGTTTGGAGGTGCTAGCGCTGTCGTCTGCGAGTTCGGGGGCGACGCGGCGGAGCCAGCCGACTGTTCGCATGGCGGTGGCGAGTTTGAGGCCGGGGCTTTGGAGGGTGGTGATTAGGATTGTAGTCAGGTCGTTGATCTCCGCCTCTGCTTGCTTGGAAATGCTAGCGATCAGCTCCGAGTGAGGGTATAGGCCTGTCAATCGCTTGATGTGCGCATGCAAGTCCAATGCTGAAGCATACGATGTAGCAGACGTAGACGCCGAAGTGCTGCTCGAGGCCTGCGCGGCAGCTACGGTCGATGAGAGCAGACTGGGCAGCTCCAACACATCCGAGACTCGGTCTACGTTCCTCGAAAGCAACATTGCGCGCTTCCTCCGCTCCAAAACCTCATTGTCTGTATTGCGGTCATACTTCTTCGCAAAATTACTAGCAGCGCTCTCCAGCTGAGGCAGCTCTTCATTCAACTGTCCAGCTTTCTGTCCGAACCCTGGAAGGAGATCCTGGAGCTTCTCCAGGTGTGATGCCGAGCTGATGATTGCTTTGTGCGAGCGCTTCGACAGCGCTTGTAGATTTCGGACGTGCGACTGCGCATTTTGTAAGAGCGAGGCGGGTTCGGTGGATGTGAGGTCTGAGAGCGAGAGGGTGCTGAGGCGGTTTAGGTAGGTTGTGATTTGGGCGTTGCTGGTGGGAGGGGCTAGGTGTGTGGCGCCATGTCGTTCGTCTCGCTGGATGTGAGGCGCAATCACCTCGTACAGAGGATCCATTGCTGGTTGTGAGCTGCTTACTCAAGTGGCA
>JAKLND010000066.1:87448-109406 GCA_022813125.1 Septoriella neoarundinis | reverse complement strand
GTTTGGAAGCAACAGTGAGATCGGCAACCTTGAAGGTGAACGGTGGAAGTTCGGGAATCGCAGCTTCGCAGCGACGCCAAACGTAGCCTCCACTGGGGACCCCGCCGCATCAACAATTGTTTCTTCGCTACTTCTAGCAGAAAGCTCAGCCGCGGAAGAAGGATGGCACCTGCGCAGCTCAGTGACATCTTCGCGAGAATCAAGTGGTTATCGTCGCTTGTAGCAGGACTATTGCGCCCGCGATGGATCGCCTGCATGCAATTGGGCTGCAAGATGCATGTTGCTTCGCCGCATTGGAGAGGGGCTGAGTTTCGTTCGAGAAACCCGAAGGTATATGTTTAGCGTCTCCACCTCCAGTTCTGAGGAGTTGTTTCTTCCTCGACAGATAATTGAAGGTCTTCTTACTTATGGCAGAAGCGTTTGGTGTCGCGGGCAGCGCGATCCAGGTTGCTGATGCTGGATTCAAACTTTACGGCGCTCTGTCACAGTACGTTCGAGACTATGTTGACGCAGACAAACATGCTGGCCGTCTCGCAGACGAGATCAGAACCACATCATGGGCCCTCAATCAACTTGGAAACTTTCTACAGGAAGACGAGAAAATGAAGCTATGCAAGCCAGAGGTGATTTCGGAAACTCAAGCCGCTTTAGACGGCTGCGAAAAAGCCTTCGTCGAAGTCGAGGATGTGCTCAAAGGCTATCTTCCAGATCCATTATCTGGCCCTCTAGCTGCGCCAAAGCGCTTGAAATGGCCGTTCAAAAAAAGCAAGGCGCTGCTGCTTCTGGCACAATTCGAGAGGCTGAAGACAACCTTATTGCTAGTGTTCAAGGTGCTATCCTACGCCAGCAAGCTATCTTCCCAGTAGGATCACCCTCAATTCAGTTCTAGGGCAAACGATTTGGCTTACTTTATCAACAGGAGCACGCAGGACGATTTATCTTTTCTCGACGATAGGACTCAAGTCGTGCTTCTTGCCAAAGCCAAAGCGGACTCCGTGGAGGCCATGTCTAAACTTCTTCCGAATCCAGGAACCGAGGCAGAGGCCGGAGAGACATCTAACAGCAATCGAACAGCCTCAATACCATTGCGGTCGATTCGTTCTCCGCGAGAGCCAAAATCTTCGTCATCCACCGCTGTCCAGACTTACGCTCGGACATCTGTTGCAACATTTCTTTCAGTCGTGCCACCTACTGTCCAGGCATCTGCTGACACGCCACACTCAATGCCGAAAGCTAACGTCCGGGCCGCCATATTCGAAAAGCCTCATGGTGAGGCCTCAAACATAGAAAGACCATCAGTCACGCCAAAGTCCAGCCCTTCCCCCCAAAATTGGGGCGAGTTCGATTTCAAGATTGCATCAGAGCAGAGCACTGAGGAAGACACTCCAAAGCAATGGCGCGCCCGTCTTTGTGACGCTGCCAAGGACGTTTCGTCAGAACGAACGCACGTGCTGAGCCAACACCTGGATCACTGTGCTTCAGCGGTTTCTCGCCTCAGTACAGTAATTGACGAAGCCAAGCGAGACCTACAAATGCAAAATAACATTTCCATGTCGTCCATCCACAGCTCATTGCGCTCTACCAAAAGGGCATTCACAAACCTCGCCGGCGCTGAAGGTGACCTGGACAGCGACTCCGACATGCCTCTAACTCGTAGCAAGCACCCGTCGACAAATTGGCGGCACTCCCGCTCGCCTGCTGAATTTCCCCCTGGATTTCCGAGACTCTCGTCATATTCCTTCAGTACAGAGCGTTCAGTTGCAAGCTTTCGCGATGATCGAGAGCCAATGGTTCAACACGAAAACTTCGAGGCATACCCTCCGCATGCAATGACGGACTCGAAGATATCACTCGAAGAGGATGCACGGTTTAGCGCCACCGTACCTGCAGCTTCACCCTCACCTTCAATCCAACCTTCATCTGCGCCGATGGAGCAACTCGATGTATCCATAGAGAGAACCACGCCGCTTGTGACAAGTTTTAGACGTCTCGTAGGGAGGACTGTCAGGCCAAATGACGACACTGAAGTTTTTGTCGATTTTGAGACTGTCGATGACCTTGTGCGGAAGTGGACGCATGTATCGCCTGGTTGATATTGCGCAATCTTCGATAGCGTATGGATGTATTATTGTTGCAAGAATGATCAAGATGTTATGACTTGGGCAACTCATTGGAGAGACACCGTATGGACAGACAGGAACAGTTTGTAAATAAAGTAATTTGAATCAGAAGGCTCCCTTGCTCGTCAGGCCCAAGAGCCAGGCTCGCCAGGGTTCGGCCCCGCAAAGGCGCGGGCCGACTTTCACTGGCGCCAGCAGCCAGCCTTGTGACGAAGCGCATGGCGAACTTTCCAACTTTCCATTCTTTTCCATGTCAAAGCGCTGCTTTTTGGGCTCCTGAGGCACACGAGCATCAGGAAATATTGAGGCGGAGGATAGTGGCTCGAATCACCCAGGAACAACTTCACGGGGCATTTGGGACTGGGATCCGGCTTTTCACCGCCACGCGACAGTGAATCACGACGAGAAGAATCCGTCATCGGTGTTAGCGGCTGCTGCCACGAACGACCGTACTGACCTTCTCTTCCACGGGGTCTTGGATTTCAACCACGCCTTCCTCGATTGTCATCACCTAGTTCTCGGCCTCCGTGATGAACCGCACCCTCTGTACCGAAGACCTGGTCTTTCGGAGAAACGGTGATGCCCAAGATGTGGCAACCGTCGACCGCACCAACACGGACGTAGACACACACGTACCGCATCCAGAGCGTCATGAAGTCGAGCCCATACTCACAAACGACTCTGTTCCTGCGGCAGCGCTCAAGAAGTTCAAGACCGATGGCGTACCGCCTCAGGGCACGGTCTATGTGCGCTGGGTATACAAGGACCGCGCGGAATTAATCGCGGAATCAGAACTGGAGCTCCTGCATCGATCATTGTTCATCGGCGATATCGTCACAAGGCGAGCTGAGGATGTTATGAGCGGCGTTGTGCTGAATGTACATACAAATTGCTCACTGCGGCCCATGGGAAGAGCAGTCGTGAACGCTAACAACGGCACATTGCTCTCGCTGCTGCCATTCAGCGATTCCGGAGACGATCTTGTGAGGGTCGAGGACCGCCCGCCTTCCCTACAAGACATCTCCGCCTCCGAGCTCATGTACGAAGAATCACCCTCGGAAGACGACCTCGTGATATACAAGGGCTGGGTCGGCCGCGTCCTCACCATGACGACCGCCCTCACCATCCGCCTAACAGACAACAGCGTCGTCGAAGTCGCCGACGACCTCTGCGAGCTCCTCAGCGACCACCCGGACGTGCCCCGCGTCGGCGACATCGTCAAAACAAAAAAGGGCAACCTGCGCACCGGCCTCTGGAAATTCGGCCAATACAACCCCAACACGCCGCCCATCGGCTCAGTCGTCTCCACGCGCGCAACCACCATCGAAGTCGCCTGGCTGCAAGCCCGCCTCGTCGGCGCCCGCGCCTCCCCCTCCGAACCCCCCCGCGTCCTCGAGCGCGCCGAGCTCGAATCCGACTCCTTCCACGTCTACGACCGCAGCCGCCGCCCTTCAACTCGCAGCCCCGAGCTCACCGTCTCCAACTCCGAAATTGAGACTAGCATATCCCTCCGCGTCCGCTTCCGCGACCTCGCCGCCGCCGAAGCGAAGTACACCGGCGCCTCGCACCACGGCAAAGTGTCCCGCATCCCGCGCCAGCAGACGCTGGGCTACGACATGAACGTCTACGAGATCGCCAGCGTCGCCGCCACCGTCGACGTCCAGTGGCAGGACCTGACCGTGACGCGCGAGCGCGCCGTCGACTTGCTGCCCGACGCCGCGATCGACGACGCGCACGCCGCGTGGCCGGGCGAGATCGCGCACTCGCTGGCGATGGAGCAGAGCGCTGGCCTGCACAAGCCGGGCAAAGTCGGCGTGATCCAGTGCGTCAAGCCGGACGAGCGCATGGCGGCTGTGCGGTGGTGTTCTGGGGCGCAGATTGCGTACTCGAAGGCGGAGCCGGACGATAAGGACGCTGAGGCTGTGGCTGCGGCGGGCGGTAGGGAGCTGGTGCAGAATCTCGTCGGGGTCGCGGACGGGGAGACGGAGGAGCTGAGTCTGTACGATGTCGAGTGTCCGGGGGAGTTGAATGTGCGGAGGGGGGATATTGTGCTGATCACGTCGCCGGAGGCGTATGGCAGGATGACGGCGGACGATGGGACGGAGCTGTGGCTGGGCGAGGTGGTGGATACGTGGCTTGATGGGCGGTTGTTGGTTAGGTGTGGAGCGGAGAAGGAGGTGCGGGATGTGGCGTTGAGGAGAGAGGAGGTTTTCGTGGCGATTAGGTCGGATGGGACGGATGGGTTGGAGGGGTTGGCGGGGCAGGCGGAGGGGATGGATGAGGATGGGGATTTCAGTGGGTCTGATGAGGATGATGAGTGGGAGAGCGAGACGGAGGATGAGGAGGTGCTGGCGACGTATGAGGATGAGAATGGCGAGGCGATGGATTTGGATGAGGTGGAGAACGGGGATTGGGAGTCGGCTGATGAGGATGACGAGATGGACGGCGTGGCTGAAGAACAAAAGGAAAACGCAGAGGCTGCACCTACAGAACCTCCCGTCCCGACAGAACCCGCCAGCGGCTCTACAGAAGCTCCACCACAGTACTCCATCCTGGACACTCCTGTCCCCGCCGACCACCACTACGCCACCGAACCCTCCACCACCGCCCCAACCCATCTCAAACGCACACAAAAAGAGCACAAAATCCTCTCCGCCCCCGGCTCTCTTCCCAGCGGCGTTTACATCCGCACGTGGGAATCCCGCCTTGACCTCTTCCGCGCCCTCTTCGTCGGACCCGCGGACACGCCCTACGCCTCCGCGCCCTTCGTCATCGACATCCACCTGCCCACGGACTACCCGCACGCCCCGCCGCGCGCCTTCTTCCACTCCTGGCCCGGATCCAGCGCGCTCGGCGGCGTCGGCCGCGTCAACCCGAATCTCTACGAGGACGGCAAGATCTGCCTGAGCCTGCTGGGCACGTGGGAAGGCGACCGGGGCGAGGGCTGGAGCGCGGCGAAGAGCACGCTGCTGCAGCTCGTCGTCTCGCTGCTGGGCCTGGTGCTCGTGCCGGAGCCGTACTTCAACGAGGCCGGGTATGAGCCGCTCGCGGGCCTGGAGAGCAGCAAGAGGCCCAGCGCGCTGTATAATGAGCGGACGTTCTTGCGCGCGAGCGGGTTTCTGATCGATGCTGCGGAGGCGGTGGGGAGCGAGGGCGTGCTGAGTGGGTTGGAGGGGCTGAGGGAGGAGGTGAGGTGGCTGTATACATCACGCGAAGGGCCGGGGTTGCTGCGCAAGGCGCTGGGGAGGGTGGAGGGGATTCTGGGCAAGAGTGAGGGCGAGGAGAGGGTGGAGCCGGACGGGGCGACGGCGATGAGCAAGGGCGCTTGCATCCCGCTGCGGCGGGTGAGGGACCGCTTGAGGGGGATGGTGGATGCGTTGGACGAGCGAGAGTAAGGTAGGTAGGTGAGGAGACCAGACGAAAAATAAACGTATCGAGTCCCGATGGCTTGCTGCCCAAGCCCGACGCCGAAGCGATACATAGCCCGGCACTGCTGCTCCGCTCCCCTTTTTCTGCTCCTAACCGCTGCCGATGTAACTACGCAAATCACTCTACCTCGAGGCCTCCTCCCGCCGTCCTACACACCATTGGCTTCTTTCTTCAGCGCCCTGTCCCGTGGGTCGGAAGCGGGCAGCCTGCATAAGGTACAGTATCCTCCCTCGGCGCTTCCACGCGGGGTGCCGACCGCGCGACACGGCGTGCAGATGCCAGCGCCTCTGCGGGCGTGAGAGTCGAGCATGTCCGATCGAGTGGCACTTTTGTTGTGTCTGGGTGCTGATGTCGATTGGAGGATGTGCGGCAGGGGTTGTAGGTGCGGTGTGGTCGGGTTGGCCGAGGGTTTAGGTTTGACAGTGATATTCTTTTTGAGAGACTATATCGCTGACTGAATATTAGTATGACTTCCGACTCTTTCGACCCTCTGAATTGCCGTCCAAGACACCATCGCGCTCGTGTCATGTCCGACGGTGTCACATCCCAGCGCTGACACGCCCCCGACCGGGCGCTCCTCTGGCCTTTGGCCCACGGAAAACGAGTCGCTGGGCCGGCGGGCGGCGTGCAGATGTCGTGCAAAACCCAGCGCTGTGCGACTCCAGCAGCGTCTCGTCAGGGCTGCTTGCGACGCCTCGCATCGCCCTCGCCCCGGTGTGCCACCACGCAGCCCCGACGCCCGCGCGCATCTGTCTGCGCCCGCCTGCGCGCGAGTCCTCCATGCCCGCCTGCGCGCGAGTCTTCCATGCCCGCCTGCCATCCTCTCCCACCGGCCGCGCGAGGAGCACGTCGATGGTCGCCTGCAGTGAAAGACTGTGTCGCACGCCCGCGCCTGGGTAGGCACCGACAGCCCACCGCATCTGCCGTCCTGCTGCCAGCCTACCGTCGACCACTCGCCTTCACTGTCTCCATGCGCCGCCGCATCCTGTCCGCCGACCCATACTGCCTCCCTTACGCGCTGCACACGTGCTGTCCCTGATCTCCCTTTCTTCTCCTCCTACAGCCTGTCACCAGCACCACCCCACCCAGCTCCCCCTCGCCCGCCTGGCCTAGTCTCACTTTCAAACCGACAGCAACAAACAACCGCCCACCTCCCTCCGCCCGTACAACGAGCCTGTGCCACCGCTGTCTCCCACGCCCCTCTCCCGCCCGTCCTCAACGACGATGGGCACCCGCGGCATCGCCCAAGTCGCGCCCACGGCAGGCCAAGTCGCCCTGAACGCCTACATCTTCGGCTACGGCGGCCACTCGCTCGTCACACCGCACGCGGCGCTCAAGCAGCTCTGGTGGACCGACGACCGGATCGACGCGAAAGTGACGCGGGCCTTCGTCGTCAGCAAGCTGCGCGGCGAGGAGCGCGAGTTCCTCGACCGCCCGCTGGCCTTCGGCGAGGGCCTGACCGACGACACCTACATGGAGTGGATCCTCGAGCGCGCCAAGCGCCTCTTCATGATTCTGACGGAGATCGGCGTGCCGGACCAGATCTTCGGGTGCATCGACGACGGCTGGGACGATGACGAGCTGCCGATTCCGCTCGACGAGGTCCATCGGCTGGAGCTGGCGTACGACGAGGACGAGGCGCTGAACAAGCGCTTTTACGACATGCAGTTTGTGTACTTGCTCCGCGAGTTGCAGCGGGGTGCGCATATTGACTACGGGCCTAAGGAGCATATTCCCATGGAGTATGTCAACACCCTACCGCCGGCTGTGAGCTTGCAGTCTTGGGATCGCGTGCATTTTCCCGAGAGGCCGGAGGATATCTTCGTGAGGCGGAAGTTTCCTTTGACGGATAAGGAGACGGGGCAAAATCTGCACGATGTCTTTCGGAAGGACGTGCTGAAGGCGCAGTGTCTGCGCCACGAGCATATTGCTACAACGTGGGCTTCTTATACGTCGCAGGACTCTGGATATGTGCTGTCGGATTTTGTGGCCGAGCACACTTTGCGGACTTTCATCGATCACCGTACCCCGATGCAGTTTGTCCGCATACCTATGCATGAGAGACCGATGCTACTTCTGGAATGGATGCATTGTCTTGCGGACGCTCTGGCCTTCTTACATCGGAGAGGGGTTGCTCACACCGGCATTCGCCCTTCGAACATCCTCATCGATCATAACAATCACATCGCTTTCGCCGAGGTCGGCAGTCTACGTACATTCCGACAAGGCAAGAAGACCAACAAGACCGAGATATACGAATACGCCGCACCAGAATCACAAGTCTGCCGCGAAACAATGACTATCATCTCCAGCCCTCCCATAAGCAGCATGGGCGCCTTCTCCAAAATCCGCAAACTGAGCAGCGGCACCAGCTCCTCCTCCCGCTCATCCTCCTCCTCAACAAGCAGCAGCACCCGCAGCAACAGCTTCTGCACGGCAAACACAACCCCAGCAACACCCACCTTCTCCAAAGTTCGCAGCAACAGCCTCACCTCCCTCGCAAGCACTATCTCGCCCTTCCCCCTCTCGCGCCCCTCAGCCAGCTTCCGAAACTTCTCACGCCACCTGACTTCACCCATTCCTTCCTTCTCCAGCACCCACACAACAAGCACAACAACAACCACACCCGCTCCCGCCCCAACCTCTCCAACAACCCCGCAACCCCGTATCCTCCCCAAACCGACCCCCCTCGACCCCACTACCCTCCGCGACCTGCCCACCGCCACCCCCGAGTCCTCCGACATCTTCTCTCTCGCCTGCATCTACCTCGACCTCCTCACTTTCCTCCTCCGCGGCAAAACAACCGACTTCGTCAAGTTCCGCTCCCACTGCTCCTCCTCCTCCTCTGCCGTCACCATCGCGCCCCCCAGCGGCTCCGACCCCCCTCGGACTGCAGCAGCGAGGGCAAAGCCCCGCCCCGACGCCTCCTTCCACGCCCTCGACCCCTCGCGCCTCGACGCCTGGCTCTCGCACCTCAGAGCGGAGAGCTCTAAACGACCAGAGCAAGTCTTCCGCTGCGTGCCGGACCTGCTGCGCCTGTGCAAGCGGATGCTGGCGCAGAACTCGGCGCTGCGGCCCGGCGCGGGCCAGGTGCGTGAGGTGTTGGGGATCGCGCTGGGGGCTGCGGGTGTTGGGAGGAGGCTGTGTTGCGAGGGGAGGGTTTGGGACGATTTGCAGGATGGGAGGAGGGGGGAGAGGGCTGTGGGCAAGGGGGTCAAAGAGGAGAGGGAGAGGGTGAGGAGGTGTTTGATGGGGGTTGCGCAGGAGGGGGCTGCGGTTGCGGCTGCGGCGACGGGTGGGGGGAGGGCGAGCGCGTGTTCGAGGAGGGGGTTTGGTGGGGGGAGTTGGGCGGGGAGAGGGAGCGGGAGTGAGAGTGGGGAGGGGGAGGGCGCGGAGATGGATGCGGCGGAGGCGCCGGATGTTCCTAGGGAGAGGGTCGGGGGTGGTGGGAAGGAGGACGGGCTGGCGGTGGGGATTGGGGTCGGGGTGAAGGTTTGGAAGAAGGCGTTGGGGAGGGTGAGGGCGGGGTAGGGATTTGTTCGAGGGGAATCGCTCGTTTCTTCGGGGTATTGGATGGTTCGTAATACTTTTCGGTGGTCACGATGGACGATTTCGGACGATTCGCATCTGCGACAGCAATCGGCGGGACCAACGCCTGGGTAAGGCTGGAACTATTGGGAGGCCTGGGACAGTGTATATCTGATTTGAATGGGCAGAGGTTCAACGTCTGTAGACGAAAGTTGCTCTCGTCCGAATCGGCCTCAAACGTCGTCTACCGACCTGTCAATTCTGTGCCGACTTGCAACCAGGACAGTACTTGTCCCCAGGACGTCGGCTCAGATCTGAAAAGTCTAGCTCTGGTGGTGTGCTCTCGGGAACGCCCGATGTATATGCATTCATGGGACGGAGTCGTTGATCTGCCACCCTCAGATCAAGTCCTTCCTCTACTCCGGCCGTTCTGCCTGCACAAGCCAACTCGCAAGGATGACTTATTCTTACTATGAGTCGAACCGATTACCAACACTATTCATCAATCAGAGCACGACCAGGATCCTGCATCACTTCTGCCCACCGCTGGCTCGTTCATCATCGACTCTGCCCTTTCTCCCAATCTGGTGGCGCTCATAGACACCATCGTGGAACCGTTCCTCGACGTATTCTGCTGCGCAACTTAAGACAAGGCCTCCCGCTTCATCCTGAGCTTCTCCTCCGCACTCATCTTGCCATTCTGCTCCGGCATCTTCGCGAACCACGCAGGCGGCTGCATCCCAGTCTGATCCTGGATCGTGCTAAGAAGCGGCGGCAAGGTCTGGAAGAGGTTCCTGATCGGCGCCGTCGGATCCGCAGCACCCTCACCACCAGAACCAGTGTTCCACACATTGATCTTAGGCTGCAAGCCGTTGATCGCCTTCGCGTTAGCCAGCGCCAGCTTCTCGTACGTGTTGTTCTGCAGCATCAAGTACTGCATCAGGCCCTGCGGTCCGCCCAGGACGTTCGCGAGCTCGCCGTACGCTTTGGCCGTCTCCTTGATGCCCTCGGCTTCTTTCTGCCTCGCGATGAAGTTGGCTTCCGCCTGCTTCTGCGCGACGATGAAGTCCGCCTCGGCCTGCTTCCGCTGCGCGTTGAGGTTCGCTTCTGCGGCGCGCTCTTTGCTGTATGCGACGGCGTCCGCCTCCGCCTGCTGGTTGACCAGGTGCGCATCGGCCTGCTTCGAGCGGCTGTAGAAGTCGGCATCGGCCTTCTCCTGCTCAGACTCACGCGCGATCTTCGCCTGCGTGACGGTCGTGGCGCGCAAGCGCTCGAGCTCCATGGCCGCGCGCTTCTCCTCGACACCGCGTTGCAGCTCGGCGTCCTTGTGCTGCGCCGCGCGCTCGGCGGCGATCTGCTCGAGGTTCAGCTCGCGCTCGATCTCGATTTCTCTAGTGCGCAGCTTCTGGTCGGCGTTGGCCTTCTCGACCTTGCGTTCGGTCTCGAGCACGGCCGTGTGCGCGTTGATCTTGGCGATCTTCTGCTTCGCTTCGCCCTCCTTCTCGGCCTCGCCGACGCGGCCGATCATGCGGGCGTTGGCGACGTCGACTTGGGCCTGGCTTTGGGCGCCTTCGTGGGCTTTGCGGGCGAGCGACTCGAAGTACTTGGACTCGCCCATGTCTTGGAGTTCTTTGACGTTGGCGTTGTAGATGCGGAGGCCGAATTGGTCGAGCTCTTTCTGTACGCATTCGATGACCTGTGCTTGAGTTAGTATCGAACCGGTCAAATATGGCCGCGGACGAAGACATACCTGGGCCTTGAACAGCCGGCGATTGTTAAAGAGTTCTTCCATCGTCATGTTCGAAACGATGGAGCGGGTTTCGCCTTCGATGATGCCCTTCACAATATCCTGCACGTGGTTTCGACCTGTGCCGATAGTCTTTGCCCTTGCGGCGACCTGGCCGTCTGAGTCGCCGGTGAGGAGCACGGCGTACTTCTCCAGCGAAGACTTATCATCATGAGGGCCGATGGTGAACACGGCGGGCACTGAGTTGCATGTCAGTACAGAGTCCAAAGTCTATGGAAGGCATCGAATGACTTGCGAGAGAATTGCAGCTTCTCGCTCGTCATGGCCTGGAGCGCCATGGAAAAGTCGAAAGGCGTGATGGAGATCTTGGTCACCTTTTGGAAAGGCATGACGAAATGTTTCTTCGTGATCTTGACATTATCGATCCCTACGCCGGTGATGGCGAGGTACGAGTTGGGTTCGGAGACGTGGTACCACATCTTGCCGTTGATGGAACGTGTAAGTGTGGCTGTTGAAGAGGTGTTGAAGCAGGGGGCTATGACGTCTGTGTAACTGATAATCGAGTAGGTTGTGTATTCAGTGACATGAGAGGCACTTATAGTCTTGATGGTATGATCACTATTGATAGAAGGTACCTAGACGCTCATTTATATTATGAGAAGGCAATTCTCAACTTGACCGGTGTTGGAGTCGTTGGCTTGCAAGGCGCAGCTGCGCCGTCGTTCAGTAGCGTATTACTTACTCTGCACACCATCAGAGGTCAGTATAGTAGTCACAAGGGATCCTATGAAAGTCTTTTGCCTGGCATGAGACACTTCCGGCTGGTATACAGTCCAATAGAGTCTTGAGCACACAGAGAACTTCCGCCTTGAGGTCCTGCGATACCGCTTATGATTGATCGCAGCGCCAATACCTCCTACGCAGGAAAGTGGTACAATATCGGATGTCGGCAAAGTATCTCATGGCAAGGCTATCACGTTTCGACGTGCACTTGCTGCGTTCGGCTTTATGTACAAGCGGGCTCAGATGCCTGAGTGAGGCTTGGCAGCGAGGCGCAAGGCATCAGCTTCAATTAAACTTCAGGCATACCCAGCTCGCGACTGCGGACATGCTGTAGGTAATCATGCGACTTCGTATTGACGGAGCTGACCTGTCAGCGCGCAATTGACACGGAGCGCCCATTCTTCGCCGCAGCCTCTAGCGCTCCACACCAGAGGCCTCAGGTCCGAGCCATGGGCCGCCCAGTCTGAGCCTCGTTCATAGCCACCTTTTAGCTGTTCTATTGGGATGGACCGTATTTGTCTTCACCGGTCTGCGTAGGACGAAATGCCGACGAGACCTGACAGTGCACAACTCTCCACGACCATGGCTGAACCACCCTCATACGAAGAGAGCACGTCGACATCTCGCGCATCTACAGACAGGAAAGATGATCGCAAGACACAGCACACATGGAGCATCAGAGAGCAAGTCGGCTTGTCGCGAACGCAGCACGTTGCATCGATCGTGTCGCAGATCTTGGACCATATAAGAGAGCGGGCCGGGCAAGGCCTGTCAAAGACGACGTTGGTACTAATCCCGTCGGATCAAGGTGTGTTGTCGCCGAGCACTGAATCATGTACCGAGTGACAGACTCTGATCATCCGAAGACGCAACTCGAAAGGGCATTGTTGTTGGTTTTCCGGATGGTGACGTCCCGACAATGATCCATTTCGAAGGCGCTCAGAACAGCACACAATTCTGGTCGCAGGACGAAGCGTTGTCTGAGCTGCAAACGCAGCTGTGGCGAGCCGTGTCTGATGGCATGCCTGTGGAGCCAGCGGTAGAACAACCAAGACTGATGTATCCACCGCCAACACCGCCAAGGAAGTCTTCGTGGTTTGGTCGGAAAAGCTCAAAGACGCCAGAAGTGGTACATGAGGTGCAGCCTGCATCTTCTTCGTCGTGTCCGGTAACAGTAAACGTTCAGTTGGACGAGTTACATTTCAGATCCGAGACGGAGTTTGGGCTGTATGAAACGCTGCGGGCCAAAGCTGTGATAGCCACGGTGGTTATTCGATAGAGTTATTGGCATTTCTAAGGAACTGTGTTCATCGATGAGTATCGTGTCTCTGTTTCTTTCTCCTTTTGATTGCCTATGCAAATCGTTGGAACTCTTCAAGAAGCTTACTAGCTTGTCCCGTTGGCTGAGGATCCTGAACGACAAGTAATGGTCACGGGCGTAGAAGTAACAAAGACAAGGTACCGGTCTCGGCAGCTTCCCTGTGAGAGCGAAAGGGCTGTTGCACGCTTCCAGGATCAACCGTTTCGGCTCCCTTTTGCATGCAGTGTTCCTGTGATTTGACGACTTAATGTTGGGATCATTGGCATGGGTGTGAATCACAGATCGGTAACTAGGGTACTTGGCCGGCGTGCGTGTAGGATGTAGCTCGTCAACGCGTATTCACACAACCAGTGATGCCTGATCGCTGTGACAGAATCCAAGTCGCCTGATGCAGCACGCAATGTGACCAAAGGACAAACACGTGACAACACTCCTGCGAGGACACAGCCCAGCTGGTTTCGCGCTGCCTCAGCTCTGAACTCAAGCAGTAAGTCAAAGACGGAGAAGCACAGCACGACCTGCTGGCCGAATGACACAAGCGCAGGAACGCATTCCCATTCGTCTGCCCATACATCAAGAAATCTGACATGCTTCCGTCTTATGCCTACAGTTACGGCGCCACGCTCGTTCACGGTGATAAGTGCCATTTTGCCGGCTCGGCTCCGGGTTCTTGGGAAAACATACGTGCGCATTTACGCGATGCTATTGGCGCAAGAATGCCACCAGCCGGAGTCTGACAATTACATTGCAAGGGCAGAGCATGGCAATTCCGGGGAAGGCGATGGTGGCGTTTGGGGGCGTGAAAGCGTGTTTGGTGTCCGCGGGGTGCAGCGCCCGGGTGTGGTAGCTGGGTATTTTGCTAGAGGTGAGATGTGATCTAGGCCTCGCATGTGTCTAGGACTCCTTGTGAAAGGCATGGCGAACAGGATAGAGCAATCTATTGTGATCACGAGGTACGAACTCCTATTCAAAGCTGCAGTGAGGTGGTTGTTTCGTCGGCCGGCGGCGGCCACACTGCCCGATGGAGCCGAGGTTCTCCCAGTCGAAAGTCCACCTGAGCGGCTGCTAGTGGAGATGGCCAACGAGCGAAGGCGCAGGCGAGCGGTCTAGACGCCCTATCTCCATGCCTGTGGGCCTGCTGCTGCTGTTCACTGTGGCGAACGACTGGAGTGGGGAGCACTGCCTGATTCGCCTGCATGCTCATGCGGTGAGGGCGAGTGAAATGCAGATATCATGGGCGATATGAAGATCTTGAGCATGCGGCTCTCGCAGCGTTGCCGTGGTGGTGTGATGATCGCCCGCCTCCTCCACCGCACCGCGCGTTGATTGCATCAGCCCTTCGTCAAAACTCTCTGCACAAAATCCTTCCACCGCTTCTTCGCCAAAACCTGGATGCGCACTGATGAGTCCCGCACCAGCGAACGCCGTCCTGAGCCTGCCTCGGCTTGCTCCAATGAAACACTCGCGTCCGTGGCTTCGTTCAAATCTAATCGACGCGCGGATGCGCTGCCGGCTCATCACTTCTCCATTTGGCCATCGCGCGGCAGTCGTACGCGGGCCCACATCTTTCTTCCAGAAGCAATCCGTGCGAGACTTCACGCTCCACCGAGCGAAAGCCCATTTTTCTCCATGGCACAATCTCCATTCGACGTCCACTTGGCTGACAGCGCTGGGTGTAATACCGAGAAAGCGCCTTTCAAGGCCCCGCCAGCGATGGCTGGTCGCCTGTGCCGCTCTTCACATGCGCTGTATATGCTGATGCACCCTCAACATCCCGGCGGGCGAGGCTGCAAGAAGCAACACCTCCTGTAAGCACCGGCTGCCTCGGCGAGCATCGCAGGTAACCTTCCGCATACCATTAGCCGGAGCCTGCCGGATCAGCTGCCCTGTGAACCGGCGCACGCGCGCGGCGTGGTCTGGTAGCGGTGGTTGTAGAGTGGCAAGGGAGCGGGCTGCCGCGGCCGCCGAGCCAGGCGTCTCCTCGCGACGTGCGTGTGACCACGGCTCGCGCACGTGTTGTGCGCCGGCACTGCGTCCGCGCCGGCTTGTTGTCTTTATCGACGCGCGCGCTATCGACCCTTACTACCACTGTTATGCGCTTGCGCCCAAGGTTAGCGCCCGCAAGCCTGGTCAGCAGCTAGCTTGCGCGCGGTGGACATGAAGGCAGGGTGGGAGCTCGCAGCGTCCAGCCGTGGCAGATAGAGAGCGGGCTAGCTGCTCTTCCACCGTCTCGCCCGCTCGCTCTGTTGTTGTACTGCACTACTGTTCTCGCTTCAACTTCGCTACATCTCCCCTGCGACGCGTGTTAGCGGCTAAAGCCTTGCGACCATCTAGGTTCTGCGCACCGGGGCGAACGAACGGAGCAAGACCCTGACACGCCCCTCCGACTCGCCACGCCCGAGAGCCACTGAGCCTCCTTCGGGCGTACCTCGCCCTAACCGCGCTGCCCTCGTAGATATAGAGGGAATGCCCACGAACTGATCGAGGATGGACCGAAGAGTGGACGCCCTCTCCACGCCTGAGAACCACACCCCCGGACTCGACGCCGAGGAGCAAACAATGCCCGCCGTTGTTCCTCTCCAGATGTCCACCTCAATACCCCACGGGTCCCCATTCGTCGTGAGGACGGGCGACCTGGAAAGTCTTGCTCAGAGTGGTGGCTTCAACATCCTGCGCGACCATCTTGCAGAACATTACGATTACGAGTGAGTTGTCCTCATCACTTGCCACAATCTCTCCAAACGCTAACAAAACATCCCAGGTTCTGCGACGACCACAACGACCCCACATCAATACCCTCCTACCTCCTCAACCGCGACATCCTCCACGCCCTCCTTGTCCCCATCATCGAGCTCTTCGACAAAGCCGCCTCTACCGCCGCCCACTACACCCGCTCCGAGAAGCCCGCCGACCACGAGTTTGCCTACACCTCCTCGGCGCGCGCCGCCTTCCTCTGGCTGCAGTGCTTCCTGGACCGCGAGCGCGACTGGTCCTACACGCGCGGCTGCCCGGGCTGCGTGGTCGCGCACACGCTGGACTCCGAGTTCACCATTCGCCTGCTTTACGCCGCCTGCCTGCTGTCGGACGTCCACTACCCCTTCACCCTCGACGGGCCCACGCTGCCCAGCTTCATCTTCTTCCTCGACAGCTTGCGCGACGCGCTCGCGAAGGACCCGCTCTGGGGCGAGGACTACTTCGAGCTCGTTGCGCCCAAGGCTGCGACTACGCGCAACGGTATTGAAGATCTCATCTTGCAGTGCTTGGAGCTCGACGCGATCCTCTCTGCCCCGACGACGCCTGCGACGGACGAGGCGCGTAGTGCCGCCGCGTCGCCTCGCATGTCGCCTGTCCTGGCTGCCATGGGCGATACGCCTGGGATGAAAGTGAAGCGGAGCAGGATGGCAAAGCAACAGATGCGGCTGAAGGTGGAGCAGGAGAAGTGGGTGGAGGAGATGCTGCGGTGCGTCGACTCGCTGCAGATTGTGGGCGAGCCAGGCTTAGATGCTGTTGCTGTCGCGAAGGGCGGAGAAGTGGTGACTGTCAACGAGGTCGTGCCGGCTGATTGAGCTTGGGGAAGTACTTGGTGCACGAAAGGTTTGTGATGACGAGTTTTGCCCGAAGAGGCATCCACACAATCAGGCCTAGGACTGCGGAAGGCAGCCTTGATGCCGACATGGAGACGTGCAATGGCACCGCGGATGCAGCGTCCCAGCATAGAAGATGCAACAAGCCACAAAGCGCAGCACGAGAAGTGTATGCCGGGCTCAGTCGCCATGACAGCAAGGTGGAAGCGGAATCGGACTGAAGAAACAGCAGGCCGAGGAGACCGCTGGAGAGAAGCCCCGAGGGGTGCGGCTTTGGTTGAGGATTGCTCATGATGAACGTTTGAACGCTACATACTTACCTTATGCATTAATGACTTGGCACTGTATTTAATATCAATACCACACCAGTCGCGTTGCCTGCTCTGAATATGTTGTGAGTCGCCTTCAGTGTTTCAGTGTCTTCTCAGCTTCTGGGACACACGAAGGCTCCCAAGAAAACTGAGTAACATTCTGCATGGCACTGTGCTTCAAGTTGAGAGACTAGATTTGATATTGGTACTAGGACTGCGTGTTTATTAAGAGGATTGGGTGCTGCTCCTGCCTGCTGTTTCTGCTTCATCTACGCTCATTGGCTCGGGAAGCTCCGAAGCTAGCGGGTGCCTCCCACACGTGAGGTTGGCCAGGGACGGTTCAGATTCCGTCCAGATCTCATCAATGCTCTTTCATTGGTTCGGGGATGCCCGGCGCTAACGGCGGTCACCGAGAGATGAGGTTGATGGAGAGCCTTCGAGCAGCGCGCGCGGCCAATCGCATCCCAGCGACCCGGGAGAGTCCCGTACCTTAACGAGCTTAATCATTATCAACCTGCCTCGACCTCTTCGGCGAATGCAACAGACTTCGCATCTCACCTCGAAGATGCTCACAACAAAACGGCCGACCCCGACGACGGTCTTGTACACCTACTCCACGCGCTCCACGCCCAAAACGCTTACCTCGCATTTGTTCGCCGCCTTACATACAACACTTCGTCTGCTCGCAGCCCTTGTCCTCATCCTCGCTCTACTGAGCGAATACGCCCACCTCAGCTCAACACCGCTGCCAGCACTGCAACAACACTTCTTCAATCCAAGCAATTTTCCGCCCCTCATCCGTCTCGCCGCCTATGCTACAACGGTTTACTTCGCATTGCGCAAAGGCTACACATCCGAGTCTCTGCTCGTCGTTCGTGGTCTTGGGGTCCAGACGGCTACAGCAGGCGGCAGCTGGCTGTGGGGAGGCAGCACTCGGTTCATCGCAGCAAGCGCAGTGAGGGATGTCTTCATTCACGAGGCGTTCAAGGGGTTCGAGGTGAGGTTCTACTTGTGCATTGTGGTTGAGGGAGAGGAGGGGGTCGTGGTTGTTTTCCCGGTAAGACCGTCTTTCGTGATTTCATTCCGAATTGCAAGTACAGAGGGCTGACTTTGTTGGATTTACAGAGCACGTTGCCTCGACGTGAGGTCCTGGAAGAAGTGTGGCGGGGAGCGAGAGCTTGCTTGTACGAGCCGAAGACTTGATGGGATCACGGCCATTTCGTGCCTTTTCTAAATATATTTACGACGATTATTCATCTCCATTGGTATCTTCCGCCGCAGGACGCGGGTACACCAGACCCTTACGAGCAGCATAGCGCGCATTCATTACTTCGAAACCCTCCTGGCGCTCACGCTGCATCACCGGAATGTACTTGCCTACCGTTCGCGGAACCTCGCTGCCGTCAAACAATCGATCGCTCTTCGAGGGTTTCTCAGACACAGGGAGCTCGATGGGCTTCCCTTGTTGGCCGATCACGTTCATGAGACTGCCAGCCAGGATCTCGTCCATCTTACGCCTCCGCCACAGCGCCCACAGGTCCTCCATGATGCCGTTGCGACCGTACTTACCGTCTTCCGCGCCGGCGGTGCTGCGCTTCGACTTGTCCTGTCCGCCGTGCCCATCGCCAACGTATATCCAGTCGAGGCCATCCTCGTACCCAGTTTGGCTCGCCTCCGAATCATGATCGGCCTGGCTTAGCTTCTCAGGATCGGGGAACACGCAGTCCCACAGCACGAGCGGAGCATCGCTCGCCATTTCGTACGCCGGACGTGTGGGGTTCTCTTCGACGTCAAGCAGCTGGTCTACAATGGAGGGCTGCTCATACCCTTGGCCAACGAGGAAAAGAACTGCGATCAGGTGGCGCACTTGATGCCAAAGGAAAGCGGAGCCACGTACCTCGAACCAGTACAGCTGCGGGCCGTGCGTCGCCACGCCTCGCTCCTCGTTGCCTTGCTCTGACACCGCTTCGACCTGGCCTGTCTGACTGGCCAAATTTGCAGGATCTTCTTTGGGACCGACGACGTGGATTCCGGCGTGGAAGATCCGTCGTTGGAAGTTGGTGATCTGCTTGCTGGCGTCGATTTTGCAGAAGTTGCGGAAGTCGTGCAGGCCCTCGTATTTCTTCGCTGCTTCATGCATGGCAGGGATGTTTAACCAGCCTTCGCCCGGCGCCGAGCTGCTGCTACCGGGTAGAGGAGTGTATGCAGGGTTTGTGAAGAAGTACCGGTATCGCCGCTCTTTACAATTGAAGCGCGCGCTGAAGTTTTCAGGAGGATTGGGGCACCAGGCGTAGATGCGGATGTCCGGTGGTAGCACTTTGTTCAAGAGGTGCATGTAGGGTAGCTCGTCCAGGACAGGGTCAAACTCAGGCTCGGGTTGTGCCTCACCAGACTCCTCGTTTTTGACGTCCGCAATCCCAGCAGCATTCGCATCGGCCATAAGAGCATCCCCGCCCTCCGCCGTTTGCACATCCTCTCCAGCCTTAGCCTTCTTAGCCTTCGGCTTCACACCCCTCGCGCTTCTAACCCTCACACCAATGACCTGCCCAAACGCACTTACGCCCCGATCCGTCCGTCCACACTTGCTATAATCGACGCCATCCCAGCAAACCTCCTCTTCCCGCCCCTCCTTGAAGTCCGGAAAAATCAACTTCGTCTTGCGCAAGGCTTTCCACAACTCCTCCTCGATCGTCGGCAGCGGCGTCTTATTGTTTGTATGGTGCTCGAAACCATTGTACGCACCGCCCAGGTAGGCGAAGCGCAGCGCGATCAGGCGGGTGGTGTACCGCGAGGGGTCGAAGGGTTTGTGGGCTTTGCGGGGCTTTTTGAAGGGAGGTGGGTGCGAGGCTGAGGAATCGGAGGATTGGTGCAAGCGGGACTCAAGGGCGTGGATGTGTGAGATTAGGTCGGCTGTTGACCAGGTTGTGTAGTCTGGCTGTGGGGGAGGCATGACGATGGGTTTTGGGTTGCGTTTGGCGGGCGGTTTGGGAGGATTGTAACGGGGTTGGAGGAGAGGTGGTGTTTGGATTGGAGTAGGTCTGATGCGAGATTTTGCGGTGCGTGAGAGAGGCGCAAGCCTCATAGCGTTGTTGCGCAGTCTGGTTTGAGAAATTCATCTGGATTCATCGCTGGCGCTCCAAAAGTTCGACCTCTGACGTTCGCGGGAAGCCGAGCTGTGCCGAAGTTCTGCCGTCGGAGCGCATCATTCAAGTAACAAGCTCAGGATGCAAGACGTTCTATCTGCATCCCGGCAAATCACAGTGCAGGAATATATGTTTGAGGACGGCTACTTGCCGATTGAAGCTCATTGAGTGCTCACTTGCCCTGGCGATTGAATTCAAATGGCCACTTGATGGCAAGCTCGCTCACACCGCAAGTATTCCAAGACGCTGTCAACGGGTCTGTAAAACTGGCATACTTCCTCGGGTATATAGCGCTTCATGCTGCGACTTCGCGGATGCAGGCAGGCATGAGGCGCCTCCTCTGGACCAGGACAGCGAATTTGCCGCGGTGACTCTCGATGGCGCGATCGTTCTATAAATACTTGTGCCGTTCATTGATTACCTGGTAGGAGCCTTTGCAGCCCTGGAGAAAGTGTGAAGATTTGTTTCAAAATCCCGTTGGAATATTTGTCGATGAAACCAGATACTACTCATGTCTCCAGATGAATCAGTTCATGCTCGTCAAGCATCAGCTTTGTCGTTGTGCGCCTCAATCATCGCTACTATTAACTCGCCCCTCAAGCGCCGACCTTGTCAACGTGCGCGGTTGCCACTTTCACATCATCGCCATACTCGCTGTTTGCACCTGCAGAGGCAAAAGACCCGACGCTCGTCTGCTTGAACTTGCGAGCAGACACGTGTGCCTCGAACAGCATGTCCATCTCCGCGTAAGAGCGACCCTTCGGCTCAGGCACGCGAAAGTAAGTCCAGATGGCGCACAAGGCGCCGGAAGCAGCCCAGAAGAACCCAGCCTTGGCACCCCAATTCCATGCGTCCGGGTTGAGCATGTGGGGTGTGAGGACGTTGGCAACGATGCCGGTAATGTTGTAGAGGTTGCGGGCGAGGACGACTGTCTTGTTGCGCAGGCGAGTGGAAGAAATCTCGGCCACGAGAGAGTAGCTGTGGTACGGTCAGTGTCTGCGATTGTCGAGAATCTGACAATGTTCTGAACTATCGGAGGATAGACTCACCACACAGGACCGACGGTCATGTCGTAGACGAATGTGTAGAGCAAAATCATAGATCCGATGCCCCACTGCGCGCCCTCTATAGAAGTCGGCGCGATACCAAGGAAGCCGACGATCGCCAAAAGACAGACCATGGCGATCTGACCCCAGAGGTACAGTGTTCGCCGTCCGAACTTGATCATCAAGAACCATGACAGAATGGTGCCAACAGCTCCCAGGGCATACTGGCCAAGTGACATGGAGAAAGAAGCCGAAACATCAAGACCTGCTTGCTGGAAGAAGTAGGTCGAGTAGCCAGTGAAGGAAGAAGCGCCGCAAAGGGTTTGAATGGCCCAGACCATGCAGACGATTTCCGTGCGTCGAAGATCGGTCCCTTCGAAACAATGCCAGTAACTTGCGCCACTAGTGCTCGCCTTCTCCAGCTCGTTCGTGTAGACCATCATGTTGACTGTCTCATCGGGATTGAAGGAGGAGTCGGCTTTGTTTTTGGAGGTGAGTCGGAGGACTTGCGACTTAGCTTCTTCAAGGCGGCCCTTGCGGACGAGCCACCAAGGTGACTCCGGAGCCAGCGCAATGCCAACAATCAGTGGAACAGGCCAGATCCACTGAAGTCCATACGGGAGCTTGTATCCTAGAGGACCAGTCTCGTTGGCAACACCCTTCAACACGGCAGAAGATAAGAATTGGCCAATGACCCAGCAGAGATTGACGTAGGTGGTGAGATATGCACGCAAGCTCACTGGACAGACCTCAGCGGCATACGTAGTGGTGAGAGTCTGAAAAGCACCCCTGTAACACAATTAGTACATTCTCAACTAGCAATCGTCAGCGAATGAGTTGAAGACTGACCAGGGAATGCCCATGAGAATCTCGCCAACAAGCAGCATTGGTAGGCTCTGAGCAAAGAAGACAATGAAGATGAAGCAAGTAACGAGAGCCAATGCAC
>JAKLND010000066.1:0-87438 GCA_022813125.1 Septoriella neoarundinis | reverse complement strand
ATGTAGCCGACAATGAAGAGTCCGAGGATCTCACCGACCAAGGCTCCGTTGGATAGTCCAGATTGCCAGGCTGCACTGAGCTGATAGCCACCTTCGGCTGATGGTTGACCAAAGCGAATTTGAAAAGCCGGGAGAGCCATCAGAGAGTTGATGAGGACAATTTGGAAACCTTCCATCTGATGCGGATGTCAGCGGACAGGGTCATGTAGCCACAAGAGCGCGAAGTGTTCTGACTTACGATGATACAGGTAGACACCAGGACAGACCAAGCGATGGCATGTGGATAGGTCTTGATGCCCTGCAACAAAGTCATTGAGACTTCGGACTGCGTGGCTCTCGCAGCCTCGGCCACAACGGCAGTGTCGACGCGGGCAAGGTGAGAGAGATCCTGCGCCGCGATGCTCTCATTGCGCTGGGTCTCATTATCGCCGGATATCGAGAAGGTGCGTGTCTCTGCCATAGTGAGGTGAGTGCGTCGTAAAGTCGCAGGTCGACCAAAGAGTGATGAAGAGAAGTGCTCGTGTTTGAAATCGGGTTGAGAATGAGAAGCTGATGCCTTGAGCAATGTTCCTTCTGGTGAGTACAAACAAGTGCATTATATAGCAAATCTCGAAGCGTTGTTCAAGATTGACTGACATGGTCTGGAGCCCCGTGAGGAGCCCCATGGGGAAGTGGTCAGAGGTGAGTTGGTCTGTTTCGATGGCTAGACGCGAACCTTGTTCAGGCCACTGGCGGGGAATTGCCGCGGCTGGCTGGTGAACTGAGCAGCGAAAATTTGAGCGAGGCCAGTGGCGCAGCATATATCAGCGAATATAGTGGCGACCTCCGCCCTGTCACAGGTATTCCAGCGGAAATTTGGGCGAACGGGCAAGAATCGCTCTTCTCTCATACTGGTCCCGACTCCATGGCTGCTTCAGCATTTCTAACCGTTCGCGCGTTTCTTGCTTGCTCACGCTTCTCTTGGGATTGTGACCCGGTGGCGAAGAGCCTTGTCGCGAAGAGTGAACACCATCTATTGGGGAAGATCAAGAACAGTCGATCAGTAACACTTCCTGCACGACTGGGACTTCCAACCTGTTCAGCAGGTGAGAGGGGCGCCGTCCATCGGAAGCCAAGTTCAGATAGGTGTCTTTGTCGATGTAGGCGAAGGCTGCAATGGTTGTGTAATAAGGCTTAAATGTGAGAGCTAGCAGGTCCGATTGACTGGTGGTGCGACACGTAAGAGTCCCTACCCCGTCTGGTCGTGTGACTCAAGAGTCACATTGTTCACCCACGATTCATTGCCAGGGACAATGTGAGAAATTTGTCGGTCATTCCATGCTGTGTGAGATGTGTTCCTTGATCTTATGCGTTGGTGTAGCCAAAGCCACGTCATGTGCGACGCGACGATGGTGCATGCCAGCGCGTCCATCATTCCTCTTGATCGAACCGTTACTTTCGACGTTCCTGAGTTCCTCCAAACTCTCTCGGCTGCGAACTGGACAACCAACCTTTACCGACGCTGCAGAACATGGCTCTCGCAAGAAGGACTCACTGGTATGCCAATGACTCTGCGATTTGAATGATACTGTCGCTGACCTCCTCTCTCAGGATCGGTGTCTTCTTTCTCTTTGCTGCCTCGATACTCCTCCTCATAACCACAATCTCAGCACCAATATGGAACAACGTCGGGCTTCTGAAGGTCCACTTGAACAATGGCACCCAGGCGCATCATAACTCCACCCTCAGCTTTGGAACGTTTGGCTACTGCATTCTCAATGCAGGACCACAAGAGTAAGCAGCTTCGGACCTCAACAAGAATACAGTACTGACTCAACTACAGAGACTCGCCAGACTGGTGCACCGGCCGACACATCGGCTACGCACCCGCGCACGTCATCGCCGCCACCGGCCAAAGCGAACTCAACGAAGTCGAAGCCGGAACTTCTACAAGCTTCACTCGAACGATGGTCCTGCACCCGATCGCGTGCGGCATCGCATTCATCGCCTGGATAGTCTCCATCGGCTCCGGCGTGATCGGCTCCCTCTTCGGTGTCCTGGCAGCGTTCGTCGCCTGGGTGCTGTGCCTGGTCGTCCTCGCGACCGACTTCAGCATGTTCGGCATCCTACGCCACCACGTGAACAGCGACCGGTCGGGTGCCCACGCTTATTTCGCATCGGCGATTTGGTGCTTGTGCGCGGCGTTTGTGCTACTCTTCTTTGCTATGATTATTGTCACGTTCACGTGCTTTAGTGCGAGGAGGGAGAAGAAGCGAACCAAGAACGCCTTGAAGGAGTCCTCTGCGGCTGCGGCGCCCCGAAAGAAGAAGAGATTCGGTTTCCTGTGATGTGGGAAAACGACGTATACGGGCGAGGCGAGTTCCTGGTACCACAAGCAAGGCTATGAGCAGGGATGCTCGGGGTTTGGGTGACGGCGCAGCGATGGGTGAATGCATTTCGGTGCGAGCCTGGCGCAGGCTTCCCTCCTGAGTCATCCAATCAACGTTTCCAACGACGATACGGCTGACTTCGAGCTGAGGTGTCGCAGCCAGGTCACGTATGCAGATGAGGAGCTTGCTGCAGAGGCGAGGGAGGGGTTTGCATGGAATTCTTGACAGATGCTGAACACGGCTTTTCTAAATCGAAGTAGTTGCTCTCTTCTACTTCCCTACTCTGTTTCACGCTTCAAATCTACTTACGCAAATCTCAAACATGGCAACTGCTTCAAAGACTCAATACGACTCGGTCGCAGAAGCTTACGCTGCTTGGGGCCACCTACCAATAGCCAAGCTCGAGCAGCAGCTCATCGCCAAAGCTATTGGCGATTGCACTGGCCTGACTGTTCTTGATCTTGGTGGTGGAAACGGGCAGTACGCCCGCAAGGCTGTCGAGCAAGGCGCCAAATCAGTAGATGTCATTGACATCTCACCGGCAATGCTGCAGCTTGGAAAGCAGATAGAAGCTAGCAGTGGCGGTGAGAGCAAGATCCGCTGGTTTGAAGGCGACGTATCGAAGTCCTTGCATGATTTGCCTCTGTTGCCAAAAGGTTACGATGTGGTGATGTGCAACTGGGTGTTCGATCATGCTACAAATGAGCAGGTGAGCTGAACTGTTACGTCTAAACTTTCCTCAGGGAACAAGACCGCTCACTTGAGCCTAGGAACTCGAGAGCATGTGGCACAACGCAGCCGAGTACACCAAGCAGGGCGGAACGCTAGTGAATGTCCGAGCCGTCGGTCCTTTTGATCTTGATTATTTTTCTTCCGGTAAATATGGTCTCACCATTAACGATTTGAGGAAGATACCGGGTGGCGTTCGATATAAGGTTCAGTTTCTGATCGATCCGCCATTTGAGTTTGAAGGAACAACCATGGACGTCAACGCGAGCCTGACAAACGAGCTGAACCATCGGAACGGTTACGGAGACTTGAAGCTGCTTCGCGCGGAGGAGACAGAAGTGGTGAAGAACGACCTAGCATTCTGGGACGAGTTCCTGAAGCATCAATACATGGCTGTCTTGCACATGGAGAAGTTGTAGGCTGATTAGCCAGATTGAGGACTATTCACGCTCGTATAAAGTGAGTCTACCATTGAGCTCCTACCGAATGAAGCATGCCGAGAACTGTTGCACTCTACCACTGAGATACAAAGATTGATCCCAATGCTTTGATTGACGCCTATACACTCGCATCTCTATCTGTTCAACTCCCCCAATAAAATGGAGAACGCGCCGATCAGCGCCGAGAACACGAATGCACCCGCAGCTCCATAGACGGTCAAATATCCCAGTCTCACACCGACAAAGCTCGACCCCAGCATGAGTAAGTGCAGCAGTATCAACCTTAACTGGCGCTCTCTGAAGCCATTTCCACGCAGGGCCCGCCAGGGTTGATGCCGCTGGGTTGTACGTGATCGCTCGTATTCCGCCTGCTCGGCTCGAGTCCGCAGATGTGAAGGCCTCGGCACATGAGGATTGATAACGAGGAAGTCTTCTTCGGCCGTCCATCCGCACTTGTTGCATGATGCTGTAAGACGTTCGATGAAGCGATCTGCAACGGCCATGGTGTGCTAAACTCGTGTGGAGAATTGTGAGCGCATGCGCTTATAATGTACGGCTGGAAGCGAGTGTAGGTTTGTCGTGTTGTGCTAAGGCGGTGTGGATAGGGGTAGACGAATGTGCATACGATACGGACTAAAAGTGGGTGTGGACTTGTCTTGGTGTGTGCCATACTGTGCGAAATGATATACTCGAGGCGCGTGTGAGTGGGGGAAGCGTAATGCGGGCTCAAAGTCAAATAGAGTGAAGATCAAGGTCAAAGTTGAGTTAGAGCAGGTGCGACTGCCCAGTGTCACTGCATCTACCGAATTTGCAGCGTCAGCTCAGGATAGGGCTGCGGCTATACCTCAGTCCAGTAGCGGGCGCTGACCGATCGAAGCGTAACGCAGAGCTGCTTACCTATAGGGGCCACAAGAAAGTCGACAGTCACGTCACAGTCCAGTCTTGATCCCTCTCAAAGGCTCAGACGTGATCTATCTGGCTTTCGCATCGGATAAGAGCACGAAGAACGACATTTAGAAGCCTCGACGTGCACATTGGTAAAATATTCACATTGGGATACGATCAATCACAGCCCAGGGGCATCCTTGGGGATCTGCTATTACTTTCCCGCTGATAGGGTTGTTCCTCGACAATGAGCTCCGTGAAACGTGTCGAGGGTCTCTGCCTAGGTAAGTGGACTGTCCATCGTGTATTTCACTATTTGATTCGCATCGACATAGAGGCTCCCCGAGAGAGGCTCGGGTCCAGATAGTCCGAAAATAGGATGGTGGGGAATGCGCCATGCCCTATACTCAGTCAGTGCATCTACACAGCCACCAAGGAAAATACAGAAAAGTGTTTGCAAGCTTTTCGACGACTCCCTTGGCTGATCGGATTGAGACTCGCACTGCCAATCGCGGAATCAGATTCTTCGTTCACAGAGCTTCTTGATTCGAGTTACTACACCTGGTACAGCGTTTCACATCATTTACCAGCTTCCAACGCCAGCTACTGCCTCACTACTGCCAATACAGCTTCTGAAATACCTGTCCCTCCAGCAATCTCCCCATGTCTGTCTTCGCGATGCCGTCGCCGTTTCTGCGAATCTTCGACAGTAGGACCTTCAAGAAGTTCGTAGGGCTCTTCTTCAGCCCTGAAGAGCCTCCCACCCGACCCTTACCATCTCTCAGGATGAACCCGTCCGTGCCAATATCCCAGCCATCGTCTTCCATTTCCTTAGACATCAGTTTTGTGGAGAGACCAAGAAACTTGCAGATCTCCAAATAGTCCTCGTAGCTGCTGATATAGAGTTGGCCGGCGAAGAGCCCGAGTTGGACGGAGAGAGGTCGAGGTAGCACAGGCGGGCCGTAGCCAACCGCGGCGGACACCGTGAAAAGCTCAAGCTTGTCTAATGGGCTGAAGCCTGCATTGCACCGCGGCTTGTACATATGAAGAGTAATGAGCGGGCTGACTAGAGTCGGGAGCAGCTGGTCTGCCTCGTACGGGCTGATGAGCATGACGAGATCGATCTCGCGCGTTTCTTTGTCGGATCTAGTGAGGAGCCATTGCACAGGCCTCTGGAATAAGTCGGTGTCTGCCAATCTGCCCGCTTTCACGATTGTCATCGCGAACTCCGCCGTAGCTAGCAACTTGCCGCCTCCACGCAGCTGGAGAAGTGAGATAAGAGAGGCCGCCGAGGTGGTGCTCAAAGACTCAAATGCGGGAATGTAAGCGGCCGACGTTGAGACAAGCTCACCGGAGAGCGCGAACTTGACAACATCATTGTGCAAGGAATGAAGCGCCGGGTTCGCGGCAGCTCGCCTTTGTCTCTGGCGCTCCTGCTCGATCTCTGGGGAGAGCTCGCGCTCTTGCTCCTCCTGCAACGTACTGGCGTTGAAATGCAGGCCGTCAAAGTCCTGGCAGCGGCTGGCGATCCGCCTGAGATCTTCATCGGGAGCTTTGGCAAGTAGGGCTGGATGGCTCTCTGTCTTGCGTGGATGGTATCGATGCTCAATCGATTGAGCCTCTTCCTCGAGCAGATCTTCGGCGCCACTCTTGGTTAGCTTGGTAGCGCCGTCCTCTTTCATCCCGTTCCAGATCTTGTCCTGCCGCACGAAGCGTTCGCCTTGTACAGTCCAAAGCGGCATGCAGCGACGGGTCTCTGCGTGAGTCTCCGATATAGACCAGAGAAGAACGTCTGCAACGGTAATGGTCGGTGCGTCCCGGTCGTCTGCTACCGTTTCCTTGACCTTTGTTTGAATCTCCTTTGAGATGCAGAAGACGACTGATTGTCCTTTGCCAAGTTTCCTCATCCTCATGCAAGCCTGCACGAGGCGATCTTTGGTGAGGTGCGCCCCAAGCGTGACAGCCGCTCTGTAGTCGTCGGGGAGCTTCAAATCGATGCCGCGGGTGTGGCTCTCGTCAAGAAAGACGAGGCAAACATCCAGTCTTGATACGAAAGGAGAAGATTTTAGAGGGTCGATGCGGCCTTTGCGGTCAATGACACTGAGCTCGTCAAAGTCGTTTACGAAGACTACGGCTTCTTTGCTGTCATCCGAGAGGTGTAACCACCTCTTTGCAACGCCGAGGTTGTCAAGCTCGATGATCTGAGCACCCACATCGAGAATGACTTGAACGGGTGGATCAAGGCTGAGAGCCGTCGAAAGCAAATGCTCTGCATCTGTGACGTGTTCACCAGGCCGAGTCATGAGCTCCACCCCGTTAACGGGATCCAAGAGGCACTCAAGCACCAGGGCATTGGTGTGTTTCTGTGGCTCCAAGTCAAGCTGATTGACGAATAGTGGAAGTAGGCGTTTCGAATCATTGGTACCAGAAAAGCCGGTGGTGGGTAGAGCTTTGTTCTTGCCGATGTCCCAGCCTGATGCAGAGAGCTTGTGAGGATACTGCTTCATTTCCTTCGGAAAGACGACATGAGAGAGGAAGTAGTCGACGACATTCTTGCCAAAGCGTAGGGTGGGGAAGAGTTGGTCCATGCACTGCACGCGATCTCTCAAATTGATGCCATGCAGCTGTCGGAAAGCCTGAGGAATACCGGGAGAGCACTTCACCCACGCTTGATACTCGATGTCCGCTTGATCACAGTTCAGCAAATGCTCAAAGGCGGTGAACATATCATCGTCGCTAAGACCTTCGTAGTAATAACAAAGCGAAGTCAGAGCGATTACCACGTCCGGATGACTGAATTCGGACCGTGGAGCAGGATTGTCTTTCGCCCGGTATGGCACAGCCAACTTGGTTGGCGGCGAGCGAGTAGCCAGGCCGTAGTTGACCCGCCAGCGTTTTTGGCCCAGGACGAACGCCAATACGCCGCCAGCAAGTATGCCTCGTAGCAGAAGAAGGAGCACTTTCGACGTGTTCCAGAGCTCCCCACTTTGTACGAACGCAACAATTTCGTCGTCAATATCGAGTTCTGTCATGAGAGTATAAACGGCTTCGCGCATGCTCCTGCGATGTCTGGAAATCTGGAGCCCCTCCAGACCGTTGTCCCGAATGTGAGCGGCAGCGCGGATAGTCAAAAGTCTTGTCGCATCAGCTCTCAACAATCGAATCCTTGGGAAAGCGCCAGGTCCCCTATCTTGAACTTCGATAGAGGATGGCAGCTCATCGGCAAGTGGCCGAGCCAGATCTCGCACCAGGTCAAGGACTTGCTGCATCATGAACCAACGATCCGGGCTCAGCTCGATCGGTTGCTGCGTGCCCATGGTGTAGATCAACTCGAAGCGGACGCTCAAGTTCTCGTCGCTCTCGTCAACGATGTCGCGGGAGTGCTGGTCGAAGAAGTCTTGGATCTTCATCAGCGTCAGACCAACCCCATCTTTTCCATTGATGAAACACTCCGGGCCCATCAGCCTCATCGACAAAAGGTGTTCAGGCTGCACAAGAAGAATACCGCCTGTAGCTTGACATTGCTTCAACATCTCGAATATGTTTCTGACTGCATGGTGGTCTAAGTCGAGTGATCTAAAGAACGGCATGTGATAAAGTCTGCGGTTCAAAAGTCCGCCGAATTTCGACACCAGCATCTCGGCCATCTGCTTGGATTGTGGCTTTGCAACGACGACTCGAACCAGACGCGATCCATCCGCGAGAGAGCTTGCGACCATAGGAGTGATGACGGTCGACTTGCCTTCGCCCATGTTCAACTGCATCACGACATTTTGCCCTGAAGAAGGCGCACGCATCTGGCAGGCGATTTGTTCTTGCACTTCGCGAATCATGATATTGCCTTCAATCTCGATCAAAAGAGATTCGGGATGTTCTGCAGGGCTCCAATTGTGATGGCCCACATTCTCCAGCTCATTGATCAAGTCGATCTGCTGGGAGCGTTGATAGTATCCCAAAAGCCTTGTGGCTCGTTGAAGAGCAGTGATAGCCAATCCGTAATGCACGATGTACACTTTCCAATCGTTTGGCAGATGGTCGTAACGATTGTGCGACAGCTGCTGAAGAATCACAACCGGAGAGATTCGTGGCCAATGTTGCGTGATCAACTCGCCACCAACATGTGGCACGCTAGCGGTCGCAGCAATGATTCGCTCCATAATTGAGTTCACAGTGGCCAGGCAATGACGGTGATGGGACGCCAGCTCTTCGAAAGAAGGTCTACGATTCGCGGTACCGTGGCGGTCTTGCTGGAGGAGCGCTTCCAAGCTTGATTGAAGATCTTGGGTATACTCCTTCTCATAATTCGAGATGCCAACGCCGCGCTCGAGCGCTTGTAGCAGTGAATGCAAAAAAAGTGATGGCTTCTGGTTTGAACCTGCCTGTTGATGGATGATTTTCAAGGATACGATCGAGTCGCTGTCCCTGATCGAAGGTGCTTGCGTAGAAAATAGACCGTGCAGCGACACGTTTCCGACAGGAAAAAGACGTCTGGGCACTGAAGGATCGATCAACCTCGCAAGCTGTACATCACGTTCTGCGAGAGATCCGAGCGACCTGAGCAACTGCGAGAAGTACCTCTGCAGCATTTTATTGTTATTCCAGAGAAGGAACTTCGCTTTGACGCTTCTCATTGCTGCAGCAATATTGACGTATGGTAAACAGCTGGGGAGAGCAGGCGTGTTTGGCTCGGCACACGGCCATTGAGCCACAAGTGCACGAACAAAATTTGTCACCGCATCTTTGCGTGCAGCTTTCCACGCCCATAGCCGCCGGGCTGTATGCTGCTCTGAGGTCTCGTTATCTTGCCGGAGAAGTTGCGACTCTGGGCACATCTCGAACGGGGTAGTATTGCTTCCGACGAGTTGGGAGACCTCGAGCTCCATGCACATTGTGCCCTCTAAGAGAGGAAAAGTAATAGCAGAGGGTGGTCTAAACGTGAGTATTTGCGGACAGTTGGAGACCATTGCCAGTATCTGCAGCAGCATCAAATCGAGCTTCTTTGCGGTGAAAGCCATACTCGCAATCCATATTGCAACCGAATACCGCTCTTCCAGTCCACTGCGCGCGGCGAGCTTAGGGAGGTGGATCAAAAGGTTTGAAAGTACCCTGTTGACCTGACTGGGATGCAATAGATCTCCGTAGTAGCGAAAGTCCCTTCGAGTCTCTTCTGATTCACGCCCATGAATCACTGAGACCTCTCGGAGGCGACCCCAAAGTTGAGAAATGGTTGGAGTGGGCCAGTGCAAACCGCCTTCGCTTCGAAACAGGATGCTGGTGATAGTTGCTGCATTGTTGCTGCCTCCGAATGACCAGCACTTGTCGCGAGTCGTGTAGGTGACATCCTGCCCGGACGTGAAGTCTTCAGCCCCGAATCCTGGCACTCTGAAAGTCGAAGACCTTTTGCTTTCACGATACTGAAGCTGAGCCTCGACTGCCTGCAGCGAAGGGAATTTGAGATCACTGTCTGGGTAGAAGAGGCTGGCCTGTTTTGCTTGGTCAAAAATTTCCTGTACGGTGGTTCTCAAGCGAGGGTGCTGGGCCAGGAAGCCGAGCTTTCCATTCCATTTGATAGTCTGCATCACACGTTTGTCGGATGGGTAGTAGTGTCTACCAGGACTGAGCCCTGCTATTGATGCAAGGATGTTGATACAATCCTGGGAAAGCTGTTCGAATGACCTTGCTCCACTGGAGCCCAAGATGACGAGAGCCTGCTCCGTCCCAGTGTGGTGAGTGAGCGGGTCTGGCAGGCAGTAAGATGTCAAAGCATGTAGATAAGCAAGGTAGAACTTGCACGCAAGATCACCGTTGTCGACGAGGCGGTCTAGCTGTGCATCAACCTTTATTGCGTGGACCTTGCGGATGTTATCTTTGTGCCTCACGGAGACTGTGACGTGTGGCCATTTACAGGTGTACACAACCTTGGCTTCCGGCAAAAGCAAGAGCCGGTCACCATTCGCTGATACAAGCATGAGCTTGTTTCTGAAGCCGATGAGTGTGCCCAGCTCTTGATTATCGTCTACTACCATCGTTGGATACTCTTTGGAGCGGAGTTTGGTATCGCCTTTACCCAAGAAGAAGCTCAAACGGAGCACGGGAATGTCTACACGTAGAGACTCGTCGGCTGCCTGCAGGACACAGTGTATACTGTGAGTATCTGCGAGTGGATCGAAGGTGCCGGCGATGAGCTGCGCCGTAATAGACTGAAGACCGATAACGGCGCCTCCGTCTTTGGTCATCTTCCAGCCCTTGCTAGGAATTCTTTGCAGAGTCCATGAGCCCGGACAATGCGGATTCCATGGATCATCTATAGGCCGAAGTTCCACTTCCCCTGTTTTGAAGTTGTACCAGTGAACGTAGTCCTCAACAAAATGAGTCGGAAGATCATTTGCCAGTAACTCGCCAGGAATATTTTCGATGGTGTCGAGTCCAAGCGAAGCTTGAACGAGTAGCATACCGGTTCTCTCACGCATGCCAAGCTGGACTTTATGATCGCTGACTGTTCTCTTTGCGGAAAACCGGAAGCCTTTGCTGGTACCGGGCATCACCTCAACGGTCGCACTTCCAAACAAAGTCGCGTACAGAGGCTTCGACCTGAAACTGGGAGGTGGCTGGTCTATCGGTGAGCCGTTGACTAGAAGCTCGCCGCTGAGTAAATCGATGCGCACGAGCGATGTGCTGCCTCTTGATGACGTGGTCTCAGTCATAACCCAATGCTCCGCTTGGCCTGAAGCTGTTACCCAGCCTTTGGATCCAGGTACGAACGCAGCCCAACAACATTTCACTGCATGATCCAAAGCTTCGTTGTTTGCAGCGAGAACGTTGTAGCACCTGTGGAGGAGTCTTGAAAAGCGTAGGCGAAGCAACTTCAGATAGGAATCGTTCCAAGTCTCTTCAGTTGCGCACTGATGCACCGCGATGGCAGCTTGGATGAGTGTTGAAGCTTCCTGCGTAGGAGAGATTACTTCAGAAAGATGCTGTTCTTCCACGTCATATGTTGCAGCACAGATGAGGGCGGCCTCGACGCCTTTGTGCATGAAAAGCGTGCGTTCATCGTGGCTGGATGCATTGTACGCCAGATCCCTCAAAGCGCACATCCAACTCACCGCCGTGCTCCTGATTTTCTGCAAAAGCGAAATGCAGACGTCTTTCGTCTCAGATATCAGTGACATCACGCGAGTCGTCATACAAGCGAAGAGACTCAATGCCTGCGCAGATTCCCAGTTACGCTTCACTCTCTCGACAGCGCTTTCCAGAGCCTTGACAATGCCAAAACCTTTATCATCTTGGCAGAGAATGGCATGCGAATCTCTCCATTCGTCTTCGCCAGGAGGGCCAGTCTGGTAGATGCACTGAAAGAACACAAGTGACGTTGTTTCTTTCCTGAAATCGACTCCAGGCATAGCGAGCTGCAGAAGCATATTAGCCCACCTAATGTGGTGGCCGAGCGGAACGCTGCAGAGCTCCTTGTATTCTTCCAGGACCATTGTAGATGGACATTTGTCCTGACTTGAGATGACGGTGTTTGGTGTATCGCCAGTAGGTAAGCTGGCAGTATGGGAGATGAATCGCTGGAGTTCAGGTGACGGGAGCTTATAGATGCAAGCATGGTTGACAGTGTCGCCAAACATCATGTTGCCGATGTAACGCCCGGAGCCCTCGTCGTAGTAGTTGTATTTGAGGCCATTCTTGACACAGACCGTGTCAACTTCTGATGTGGCAATGTGTTTCATGCTGTAGTGGGTATTGACTTGTGGTTTCCTCTCGGAGAGAAGTCGAGTGCGGAGTTTGTGATGCTTGTGAGAAGAACCGAAGATGAACTCATGACTGAGGTGTGGGTCTTCTTGCAGGAGGTATTTCGCGACAGGGATCTTGGACTCGGCCCTGCCTTTCAAAACATCCTGAAGCATGAACAGCCTCGTATCTCTCCATGCTGCAAACCAAGACGGGACTCTGAGCTCAAATACGACCACCAAAGCTTCCACAGGATCTTCAGGCAGTGGCCATTCATGTACTTCAATGACGAGACTGTCCCGCTCCTTCCGATATAGACATTTCTTGCAGACACTCTTCATGTGCGTGTACTCCGTCTCGGGTGGGTTGCATCGATTGTTCACAACGACCGCCCGATAGTCGCAATCGGTTTCGTTGTACCATGCATCAAGTCGCTCATAAGTGCCCTTTGTCTCAAGAAATTCGGCCTCTTTCGCCTCGCGGCGCTCTTTCGCTTGCTCCATGATGGATTTGTGAAGGTCGCGGTGCATCTTGGAGCGAGCGAAGTAACGAGCTGGAAAGCTTTCTTCATTAGTAGTGCTGAAAAGAAGCCCTGAGAGCGAGCGGTTCGAAGTAGTTTGTCGTTCTTGCAAATAGATCTCGACCTTTGAGAGCCTCCTCATCTGATTCAACCGTGGCAATAGTAAGCTTTGGAGTATCTCCGACGGCACGTCGGGCGGGTACTCGGCGAGCATTGGGTACTTGTGAACAGCAACCTTGTCACAGGCGACCCAAAGCTCGAAAACAGTCAGGATCCCGACAGATATCCCTTCAGGGTTGCCAGAGTAGTGTGCGGTGGCATGACGATGATAGTCGACCGTGAGCCTGGAAAGCTTCTGGCATGCATTCGGGATATGGGTGTCGCCAAGTGGCAGCCAGGAATCGAGATGATGAGAGACCCAATGCTCAACATTCTGGAGAATAGCAGCCCTGCGAGAGAAGCCCGGTGGGAAGTCACCAGGAAGACAGGGAAGAGTCGATGAACCCCATGTGTCCAAAGGTTCATGAGGAAGAAAGCGTTTGGACGTATCAACGTTAGGGTGCGATTGCATTGATCGAATGTAGCTGTCAAGATCGGGAATGTCGATATAGGTATCCTGCTCAATATCAAGTTCGGCTAGAGCCTTCATGTTCAGAGGTCGCGCATCTTTCTTCATCACTTTGCGCCAACGGCCGGAGATCATGGTGGAGGCGCGTTGGAGTACAGACTCAACGTGCTCAAGAATTGAGTCGTGAGAGCTATCGTTGTGATCTTCGGTTGCACGCAGCTTGTGAAGTCTTCGAACAATCTTCGCGCTCATGGCGTAGAGGCAGTCGCTTGGAAAGGCGAGGCCATGGGCCAATTCTACGGCGTGGCACATGATGTACAGCATGATCCTCTTGTATGCGCGATCAGACCCTCTGGTAGAGCGTCGGGTGAGAAGGTGTACAGTGACTCTGATCAAAAGCCACATGGGTGACCTACGCCAGGGTGCTAATGCGTTGGACCACAATACATCGTCTCTGGTATTCTTGCAAACCCCAGAAACAGATACGGCTTCTCCCAGGCCGCGGAGGAATCCCATGAAAAGTCCCGTGACTACTGCCGGGTCTGTAGTGTCTCGATATTCTTCGTGTTTCGAGCCTGCCTTGAACGAATGGGGTTGCATGTCTGGGGCAGCGCCGTGGCACATTGTTGACAGCGTCTCAGCAACGACGGGCAAAAGCTCAGCGTGCTGTAGAACGTTAATGGCGACCGTCGTACCGGGGAAGCAGCGAATAAGTCTTCCGTCTGTCCTCATGACTTCGGAGTTGGAGGGTGACAGTTCGAACGCCTCAAACAAGAAATGATGGCCACGTCTTGTACCCAGAACGGCAGCATTCTGATGACCGATGAGGATCGGTGTAGTCTGTCCATCCTGGAGTGTGGTCAATACCCGAAGAAGCTCCGATTCACTTGTTGCTCCTTGATCGAGGCTATTGACTGCCTTCAAGTTCTCCAAAGCCGTGATTGCAGTTGCAATTTCGGCTGGATATTCATTAGGGTATGATAGCTGAAGAGCTCGAAGAGCCTCCAATGATAGCTGCAAGATGAGTTTGCACACTATCGCTGCATCGTCGGATGTCTGTGGCAGCTGTGGAGGGAGAAAGATGTGGTGGTAGAGAAGGCGGAGCTCACTCGCAGTTAGCGGGTTCGCCATTCGAGATCAGATAGATGAACGGCTAAGCGTGATGACAAAGCTGGCGAGTGTGGGTTTCGAAGGGCTCGATGGGTTGATGCCGGCGACGGAGGCTTCTTGCGCCAATGCAAGGCAGCCTGGAGGAGCTAGCAGATGAGTGTGCAAGCTCGGCGATGGAGGGGACTAGAGGAGATGTATGCGGTAATTAGTCAAATGCGAAGGACGGATGCTAAGTTGGCAACGGTGAAATGGGTACGTTGAGGTTGGTGTTGTGTAGCGCCCGGGAAACGCTGTCCGTTTGTTGTTGCGCAATGCCAAGCCACGAGTGGGCGCCAGCTCATTCTTCAGTGAGGTGAGGTTGATGTAGCCAATCGAATACGCCATCGCGAGTTGCAGTCCTTCAGTGAGCGACTACGTCGTCGTATCCTCACACCAATCCAATGGTCACTAGAAAGAGTTCCAATATAACTAGCTTACAACTCCCTCCTCGTCTTTCGTGTCCTTTTCTTCAATTGCAACGAGTGAATACTTCAGGATCGGAGGCCATGCCAATGCCCGCAATAATCGTGCTCGGCGGCCTCTCTTGTGAAGGAGCCGCCGCTGTCGCCAGGTATTAACTTTCATGAACCAGTGACAAGCATATAGACGGTCTGACTCCCGGACGCGACCATTAGTAACAGAGCCTTCAATTGGGTGGCACGTGTGACTGCCAGGTTCGACGATGGCATCACCTCTGCCTCTTGTGCTCATCTGACGGCCACGACTTCGTCTCGCTTGCGGGGAAGCATTGCTGCAGACCTCGGGCGATCTGAGGCATCGGGCAGCAGAGACATATAGAGGATAAGAAATCCGAAAAGGCTCCTTCGCAAGACCGCGAGCGTGCGCCAGCCGTACTGATACGAGGCTGTTTCATGTGAAGCGACGCTATCGAAGCCCTTCTTCACATGGGAACACGGCAATGGTAAGCATTGAGCCTTCAAGTTCTTCAGGACTGGATTGTCTTCGGAGCTGGCAGACTGCGGCACGGTGTTAGCACAACAGCTGGCAAGCTCATATGGTGTGCAATCTTGCAAGGATGAGCGCTTCTTCGGTGAGGCGCTCTTGTCGTGGAATAGCAAGGCAAGAAACAAGTTCTAGCTCAGCATGATCTCAAGAGGGCACGAGATAACGGTCCTTCTTTCAGTCCGCGGATCCTTTCTCTCTTGCTGTAGCATATGGGTTCCACTTTGCAGTCTGAGATGGCATCTTCCTCGTGGGTGAGCTAATGACTATTCCTTTATGCAAGGTTGGCGGCTTGCTGGGCACCTAACAAATGCCGTCTTCATGCGAAAACCATCCCGAGCCTTACGGAGGACCAGCTTGTCCAGATGGCCAGGCTTAGCTCAACATTTGTAAGGGAGAAGACCAGAATCTTCAACGTCCCGAGCACGCGTCAGCATGCATGCTCGAACGCAACGTGGCAAATGCGAGCATGCGGCGGCACCGATTCACTTGCCATCGCAGACAGGCGGCTATTTTCCCTTGCTCAGCTCGAAGACGAGCCTTTCGAGGCAGCACGTACTTTGAAGCACACGCACAATCAGCGTGAGGTCTTGAAGTGCATAGTGGCTGATGTCGGGATCTTCGCCTCAAACATTATGGAGCTCAAGACTCGGATCTTGCATGCTAAAGCTGAGATCTCAAGCACTCCACGCTCAAGGGACGTCTTGGCAAACTCGAGTCAGGTTCGTCTCCCCTCACAGCTGAGGATGGACACGCAAGCAATACTTGCACCCTCGACAAGGCCTTTGGGCCCCGGAAAGATAATTCTGGAGAGCTTCATGATGGCCGCACGGCGCATCGATCGAAAATACGCCTTTTTGGTGCGTTTGGCCGAGGCGAGATGCAAGGGCGGGACTTGTGTGTTTCAGGAAGCAACTGCTTCTTCTCGGTAAGATTGCGCCATTTTCGGAGACGAGGCGATAATTCACTGGCGAGGAGAAGAATTTAAAAGCCCGAGTCCATGCGAGGCTTGTTCCCAGGCCACGAATGGGAAGCCTAGGGCGATCTCGCGCTCACGAGCAAGTCATGACCGTCAAGTGAACGGCCCCTTGCACCGCCTAGATCCGACAGATTGATGATTGTGGCATCCGGGGACATCGCGCCGTCCATCTTGCGCACTAGGAACGCGTCCGTGACTCTATCTCTGCGCCGCCGCGGCGATCATGAAAGGCCGTCGACACAAGCGAGCCGGAACACGGCCGTGGCGCGTCTCGGTACCACTTACATGGAGCTCATCACGGCTTCGCCCTACCCCAGCCGTCCCGTGAAGGATGATGTGCGTGCTGCCCAATCTCGGACCTACCAATGAACTTCCACTTTTCACGCCATCAGGATCAGCCGCCCCCCTCTGCTCTCGCATCCGATAGCTCAACGCAACAATGCACGGGGTACGACTCTGGTCCGCAAATGCCTGCCGAACTGCGTTTCCCTCATTGGCGGACATCCAGTTGGTCATGCGACTCTGCAGATGGCCCGCCGGCTCCTGGCCCTTTCAATTTTTGGGAAACGATTCGAAACCCGGGACTAGTATCTTTCTGCCGAATCGCAAGTGGTAACATGCGCGCCGAATCAAGCGGGTGGAATGGGGAAAAGTTAAATAGGTTACACTGTGCAATCGGCTATATTCTTTCAAACCTATCGACTCTTGGGTTCTGTTTCTGCTCACGCACGCGAGCCGTGCCTCAATCTCGATGCGCATGCGTGATGCGAGACTTGGCTCAAACAATGCCGTAGGTCGAAGCCATCTTTGATTGAAGGCATTCGAGAGACCTGTCTAAACCTGCTCTTCCCGCCCGACATGATCTGACTGCGTCACGACCATCGACATGCATGTAGCTGATTGACAGAGACCCTTCTGGGGTCCTCGTTCTTTTTCGTGACACAGCATCGCCTTCGGAGAACAAACAACCGGCTACCTGCAGGACTCCCAACCAACCGTCTCCGACCTGTACAACCCTTCTCAGCCAGCGCACTGATTTCCAACACCCACCCGATCCACCTGGTTCAGGCACGCAGTTGAGGCTTGACAGTTCACACCACATTTCGATCCTGAATTCTCCGAGAGGCAAGACAACAGAAAGCCAACCCACGAGAGGGTCTACATTGTCGGCGCAATGGGCATGTCAGGTCACGCGGAGCCAGACGCGGTTCTGGGCGTCACCATCACCTTCACGATCATTGCAGTCTTCGCCGTCGCGTTGCGACTGTACAGCAGAATCTTCCTCGTCCACAGCCCGGGCAAAGACGATGTTTTCATCGTCGGAGCGTGCGCAATGACAATTTGCCTCACAGTAGCTCAGGGCTTTCAAGGTATGATCTATCGATCCCCTGAACACCTGCTGCATCAAAGCTGATCCCTCACCTCAAGTGAAATTCGGCATGGGACGACACTTCGACGATCTGACAACATCCGAGAAAGTCAACTCAGCCAAACCCCTCTGGGCGAGCATCATCCTCTACAACCTGGGTCTCTTCATGACGAAGTTCTCCATCCTACTGCAGTACTTCCGCATCTTCCCCTACCGCACCTTCCGAATTCTCAGCTTCTGCCTCATGGCCTTCATCTTCGCCTGGTCCTGCTGGACAGTCTTCAGCGCCATCTTCTCCTGCAAACCCATCCCCTTCTTCTGGGACAAGACCATCCCCGGAGGCAGCTGCCTCAGCCAATGGGCCGTCTGGTACGTCGCACACCCCACGGCCCTCGCCACACGCAAGCCCCCTAACAGAAGACACAGGTTCGCCAACGCCGGCGTGAACATCGTAACCGACATCCTGGTCGCGACGCTCCCGCTCCCCTTCCTCAACCAACTCCAGCTGCCCAAACGCCAGCGCATCGCGCTGATGATCGTCTTCGCCCTCGGCGGCTTCACCTGCATCATCTCCATCCTGCGCCTGCAGTCGCTGCTCGTCTTCCTGCACGACCCGGACCTCTCCTGGCACAACCCGCTCGTGGCCATCTGGTCCAGCATGGAAGTCAACGTCGGCATCTTGTGCTCGTGCCTGCCGACGCTGAAGACGCTGGTGACGCGGTGGTTCCCGCGCGCGCGCCGCCGGGGGCCCGGGGGGGGGCGGCTGGGGGGGGGCCTGGGGCTGGTGGGGGGGGGGGGCACGGGGTCCAGTGGGGTCGAGAGCGAGGGCGGGAGGGGCATGGATAAGCTGTCGCTGGATTTGTTGGGGCGGGGCACACCGCCGCGGACGGTGATTCAGAGCGGGCGGGCGAGGGGGAGGGGGGAGGCGGATAGTCTGGAGGAGATTGAGTTAGGGGCTGTGAGGGAGGGGAGTGGGAGTGGGAATGGAAATCTCGAGAGGAGGACAAGTCCCGCGGATGAGCTGCGTGGGATCCATGTTGTTACTGTCGTTGAACAGGAGGTTGAGAAGGGAGTTATCGGAGATGCGAGGAGCGATGCGGGTAGTGAGCTGGAGTTGGTCAGGGGACCGCGGAGGGGAGAGCGGTACTAATGATGGTTCAGGTGTTACTGGAACTGGCCATGAGAAATGTCAGGCTATGGTCGCGGATGGCACGGAAGGAGCCCAGGACGCTCGCCACTGTAGCCCACTAGGCAGTCCACAAACAGAAATGGGCAAGCGGGCAGCAGCGACAGCACTGCTGCATGGTGATATCTCAATACCCTTTTGCCTTTTCGCAGCTCTGCTTGGGTATTTCAACATTCTGGCAGACGGCGTACGATGTATCGTTAATAGCAGGATTAACATGGAGTCAAAAGTCAGGCTTTCATGGAAACCGTTTTGTCATTCCTCTTCTAGTCATCATCTGATGCTTCGTATAAAACGCCCATTGTGGTTCTGGCAAGGCCAAAGCATGTCTGAAAGTAGCCGCGCAATGCATGAATGCTTCCTTGCTCAACGCCATGGTGCCTCGAACGCCAGTCAAGCCACATACCCCTTCATTAACCCGCCACCCCAATACCCTTAACCTAATCGAGCGCAAGCAACTCGTCAAGCGAGACAGCCTACTTCCCCAATCCATCATTTGCAGCTCTATCCGCAGCCGGCGCCACCGGATAAGCGACCTCCTTAAACCCAGGCGGAACCTTCCACCCATGACTCGCACAAGCCCTCAGATACCCCTCCGCCGCCTCAGCAGCGCCGTAGTCCATCCTCGAAGCATGACCGCGCGACGCAGAACCTTTGCCTTCCAGCCTCGCGAAGGGCTCGCTAGCGATCGCCATGCGAACCTGCATCAGCACGCTCTCCATACTCATGATCGAACTCCAGCCCGAGTTCGTCAGCAGCTCCATACACATTGCGCCGCCGATGACGACGTGTCCGCCGCCGCCTTGAAGGAAAGGCAAGAAGCGCGGGCGGATGACGCGGATGTAAGGCGGGGAGTAAGGGAAGTCGGGCCCGAAGCGGATCTCGAGAACGACGGAAGTGGCGCCGGCTTTCTTCATGTCGGCGACGATGGGGAGGGGTTTGTCATTGACGGAGAAGGTGTGGAAGGAGTGCAGCTCGACGATCCACTGGTAGACGTTTTCGATCTTGGCGAAGTCGATGTGCCAGCCGAGTGAGGCTGGGGCGATGGAGGATTGGACTTTGGTGAGGGATTGGATCTCGAACATGAGGCGTTTGGTGGTTGCTGGGGTGGCGTAGGTGGGCTCGGGCATTAGGGGAAGAGTGCTGAAGTCGAGGGTGGAGGGCTTGAAGTCGGTTGCTGGCTCTGCGTCGGCTTTCGAATCGAGCTTCCCGTTAAGCGTTAACAGCTGGGTGCCGAAAGACGTGGCAGGCTTCTTTTCAGCAGAGTCTGGTTCAGCGATCAAGATGTTTAGATCCTCGGTGTCGGTCTCATCGCTGTCCGCATCCTCATCAACATCAATGGCCGTTGCGACAGAAGTCCCCGAGCCGTTCTTCTGCTTCTTGGCAGGACTGTCAAGCCATTTCGACGTCCTCTTCCCGGACTTGCTGGTGGCGCTGTCGGTATCGTCATCTACATCAATAGCGTCATCCGCTGAGCATCTTTTCGCGTCCTTGAAAGAGTGGGCCTTCTTGCCACCCTTCTTCTTCGTCTTCTTCTCCACCGTATCAGCGCTGTTCTGCGCTCTTCCAGACTTGATAGCCGAAGCAGGAATGACAATGACACCTGTAGAGCCTCGCGGCGTGTGCAAGGGATCCTGAGGATGCACAATTTGAGGCATCTCCTCCTTCCCCGGCTTGATGCTCTCATCCGTTGGAGCGCACTTGACGAACAAATACCGGGACTGGATCCAATCAAGCTGAGAGACAACGTAGAACGGAGTCTTGGAAACAAACTCAGCGGGCGCATTGACGATCTCGTTCAACGCCAAAGCGGATGAGATGCGCAGAATACTGTTCGGCCAGACGGCCGAGGTCGTCATCGTCGACGCATAGCCACTTGATGTGTGAGCGTCTTTAGCGTGGTATACACCATTGCCGTACGCACGTCCATGATCGATGTTCTTGAAATGCAAGCCTTCGCGAATGATCATGTGCCAGTTGTGTAACGGTGAGCCATGCCAAGCGAATATGGTCGGAAACTTGAGCCTGAGCCGATCAATAGTCGTGCGAACTTCCGAGACGAAGCGAGACTCTTTGTCTGGAGCGCCCATAGCAAATCGGAATTGCATGTAGCCGTCCATACCGTGGAGGCGTTCGGTTGGCGGGCTCTTGCTCTTGTCGTCAGTGGCATCGATCTTAGTGTCACACTGCATGATACAAGCACGGTTACTCGCGATGATCCAGCGCAGCAGGCTAGCGGCGGAGGGTGAGACTCGACTGATCCAACCCTTCAGATCACTTCCATGTGACGCGGAGAGGTATTCCTGCATTTCCTTGACGCTCGGTAGCGTGTCGAGCAGCTTGCAAATAGTTTGGCATTTCGAATGATACTTGAGCTCCGAGAATTCCTGAGAGTACAAAGAAAATCTCGCGGCGGTCCATTTTGGTGTCGAAGACTGCAATTTTGGCTTGTCTTCCGCCGGCGGGGTGTGCTGAGTGATGTTGGACTCCTTCACACTGCGAGCTGGATTTACACTGATGGTGATCAGCTCACCAAGGGAAACCGTCGGATATAAAGTCGTCTCGAATACGCGACAGTGGGTCTCGAAATCTTTTCCATCGACCTCGGACGAACAGGTTGTGATGACAATCCATTGGCCGCGACTGACAGGGCAGCCACCCTTAGGCTTGTTGAAGAACTCGATCTCACGACGCTGGAAGTCAAAGCCGACATCAAAAGATTCGCCCACTGGAGGCGGCTCAATCGGTGCCTTAGGGGCCTTCGAGCTCCATCTATCGGTGGGTGCTACGGCCGGGGTGACATCCTCGGGTCTCAAAGGAGGTACCATCAAGGCAAGGCCATCCGGGAAGTCCTTCAACTTGTATGCCTTGGCGCTGCTGTAGCAGAATGAGACAAGCAGATCAACCACGTATGGCTGCGACATGATCTCATGTTCGATGCTTGGACCGAGACCGAGGGACATGTACTGGAACAGACAGAGTGGACGGTCGCACACATAGGGTTTGATAGCCTCAAGATCGCTGTCCAGTTTGGCGTGGCAAATCATGCAGAATTCGGTACAGCGTACGAAGTGACGCAAAGTGAATTGCATAGCAAGTAGCGGGAAGGAATACTGGTCGGTGCTGTGCTCTCGGTGATGATCGGCTTGCACAATATTCGGCAATGCCTTGTGGAGGTCTTCCGGCTTGTAATATGAATCAGGAATTGCCATTTGATCGTCGAGCGAGCCGACACCCTGAGCAAATTCATAATATGCTTCTGCGCCGGTCCAGTCCATGCCAGTCTTGCGAAAGCGGAGGATCTGCACGAGGTTGCTCTCCAAAAGTGTGGCGAGTGGCCTGGAGATAAATATCTCGCGCATCGATCTTGACTCGCTGATTTCTTCCGCATGGTTTGGAGGAGCGTCACTGTATTTGCGCGCCTTCGAAAACAACCGGATAGCCTCTTGCAGTGAGGGCTTGTACTTCTTTCCGGCAACGATTCTCATTCCAACGTTCGATTTCACCCGGGAGCCATCATACGTTTGTAGCTGCTCATCCGTCTTGTATCCATTTGGATAGTGGATGAGCAAGACAAGATAATCCTTGGGATCAACCTGCCAAGCCTGCATCGCCTCTTCGGAGATGCCGAGTTTTGACATGCGAATGGAAATCGTGACGAATGAGCAGTAGCCATCCAGAAGCGGACCAAGGTGACCGACTTTGAACCCTTCATCTTTTGCAGTGCGAAGGTCAGAGCGTATGCGCTCTCTGATAGCTCTGTTTGTCGAGCTGCCATTAGATTCACGCTTTTCCGAAATGCGAGCATTGTCGACGTTGTTTGGTCCTTCGTTAAAGTCGAAAGCCCCGTCGTCATCATCATAGACATCATCTTCGTCAAAGTCTTCCACGTCGGATTGCTCTTCATCAGACTCTGAATCCTTCATAAGGGTATCTCCATCCGAGTCAGGAGCAAGCGCCGAGAGGCGGGCAGAAACCAGGTCGGTCAGCTCAAAGACAGATTTGCGGCTGGTGTCACGCAGGTTCTGTAGGGCTTGAGCAAGTTGAAGTGGAGCTTCTTCGCCGCAAAAGATCATGTACTGATGATCGTAGGGATATGTCGAGACGTCGGGAACGATGGCAGTGATGTTGATTGCGGTTGCCGGAACGTCGCCGAGCGTCGCCGGAGTGAAGTCAAACTCGAATTGGCCATCGTCGTCGCCAGACCGAATACTGCTGATATCCGGAGGCTTGAGTCCTTCTTGTGCCTTCTGTAGGTCGGCGATGAACTGCCGGCGCGGCATTGTGGCTGGCGCCTTGAGGATGTCTGGAAGGTCAACGGTCAAATCAGCAAGTCGTTGCGGTGAGGATGTATTGTGTGTGTGCCAGAATTTGAGTTGGGAGTGCAGCAGTGGTGAGTTGCTTTATTAGCTGGGCAAAGCGAGAGTGGGAAAGCTTGGACTCGAGTCTGCGAAAGTGAATTCAGTTCAGTGTGTGGCGGAGACTTATGGAAGCCTCGACAGTGTTGAGCTCTTCAAGGCATGAAGTGAAGTGAAAGGAGACGGGCGAAGGCGGGCTCGCAGAACAGGTCAAGACTGGGCTCTCAATCCTTTGGAAAAGATAGCAAAGGATCGTGAGTGGACTTGCGAAAGAGTAATTCAAGGAGAGATCTTTTCGAAGACCAAGAAGTCACGACGGGCAAGAAGCGGCCATGGCGGCAAAATCACATGCATACCTGAGGCCGCGCTCAGCCTGCGTGCCGCCCGCCGCGCAGGCAAGCGGACTGCAGGCAGCAATACGCCGTCACGGCTGTCTGCTGCTGTGTCATATCAAAGGCAGGGACGACGCTTGGGCGGCGGGCGCGCGCCATCGCAGCCAAGCTTTTGCGGGGGTGGGTCTACAGAAACCTAGCGGAAGCCGCCATCTCGAGCTATTTGGCCTATACGTGGTACCCTATCCTAATCCTTATACTCACTATACATACACACTGGGATCCGGGCCCTCTCCAACCAATCGCAACCCACCCCATCACAATGGCCATCCCAACACCCTCCCCAGGCCCCGGCGCCAGCGCATCCGCCGCGAAATCCCACCACCTCTCCGACCCCACCACCGCACCCTTCCTGACCCCCTCCTTCGACCCAGCAACCTACCTCAACACAACCCTCCCCTCTCTCTCCCTCTCCGCCCGCCCACCGCCCAACAACGCCTCGCTGCCCGACCTCTCCGCGCAAACCCAGACCCTCCTCGCGCAGCTCTCCGCGCAAACCGCCCGCCTCTCCGCCTCCCTCACCCAGCTCACGGACGAGATCATCCGCAGCGGCGGCCGGCTCGCGTACGAAGTCGAGGTCCTCCGCAGCGAGACGACAGGCCTCACCGACGCGCTGGACAACGGGCTGAAGAAAGACATCGAGCTGCTGGCGCCCGCCAGGGAGCGCTCGAAGAAGAGCACACAAGCGCAACCGGGCGCAGACACAGCAGGCGCCGCAGCGAAGGATACCGCGGACGCGCCTCCGTCCACCGAGCCCGCGCACCTGACCTCCCTGCGCGAACTCTCGACGCTCCGCGCGCGCCTCGAAACCGTCATCCAGACCTTCGGCGCCGCGACGGCGTGGCCCGCGGCGCCGTCCGAAATCGCCAGCGCGGCGAGCAGTTTCATCTCCGTGTCGGGGCCCGAAGCGACGGAAGCGAACCGGCAGCTCGAGCAGAGAGCGCAAGAATACGCCTCCTCGGTGCGAAGCGAGATCAGCGAGCTGCTGGCGGCCGGCGACATCGAGGGTGCGGGCGCGCGGGTGGGGGAGCTGAGGGCGCTGGCGGAGGTGTGGAGGGGGACGGCGGAAGAGAAGGCGCGGGGGAGGTTTGTGGAGGGATTGGGCCGGCTGGTGGAGGAGAAGGAGAAGGCGAGGGCAAGTGAGAGGAAAGGGGCGGAGGTGAAGAAGGCGGGGCAGCCGGCGAGGGGCGTGGATATGCGGTATGGGGATTTGGATTCGAGGGCGGAAGGGGGTTATGGGTTCTTGCAGAATCTGAGAAATTTGAAGGATGGGATGTATCTTGACTGAGAGGGAAAGGACATGTTGAATGGCAGGAGCGTAGGCGTATTGCATGCCACGTGTTGCATGTTCCTCCAGAGGACGACAGGACGTCAGCCAGTGAAGGCGATAGAACAGGACACCATGGATGTCAGTGCGATCATTGATTTAGATAATCACGAGCATGAGGAAGCGCCGGGCACTGTGAACGCCTTTCATTGCTACGAACATTGGTGTAGCTAACAGCGCGAGCCTCCGTTCGGTCATAATTAACCAATCTCCACCAAGCCTCTCAACAACCTTTCGAACCACCCTAGTATCCACCAGGGCAGCTAGCATTCCTCGCGTCCTGGTTCAACGAAAAGCTATAAGTCGCCTCCAGCACATACGGCGCATCGCCCGGGCCGTAAATGTTCCTCTTCTCCCTCTGCCACTCCGGCTGGTTGATGGCATCAATCCAGTCCTCGACCTCCATAACGACACAGCCGTTCTGCTGCACGGTCCTCGGCCTCGAAGTGTCGTTGAACAAGCCTTGCGTCTCCTTGAGCGTCAGCGTGCCGTTCTGGCCGCCGCACGAGTAGACCTGGAAGGCCTCCTGCTCGGTGTAGACGTCGACCTGGATGCCGCTCCAGGGGCTGGAGAGGGTGGCGACGGGCGCGGCGCGCCAGTCGTAAGGCCCGTTCTGCGCGCGGTTGACGAGGTAGCAAGTGTCGTAGCCGGTGCAGTTCGTGCCGCAGTTGCCGAGCATGTCGGGGGAGGTGAAGTTGGCGCCGATTTGCTTGGGGCTGGACCAGAAGTCGTTGATGCTGTGTTTTTGGTTGGGGAGGACGGTGCCGTTAGGGATCAGGATACCGTCTGTGGCGATGCGCTGGCCGCTGTAGGGGAGGTGGAGGGTGTGGTTGAGGGCGAGCGGGGTGGAGGGGTTCTGGAAGCCGTCGAGGTTCCAATAGGTGTGCGAGGAGAGCATGATGGGGGTTTTGTGGGTAAGCGAGAAGGCGGACATGTAGATGTGCCAGTTGTAGGGCGTGAGCGTGTACGTGACATAAGAGATCACATCGCCGGGGAAGCCCATCTCGCCATCGGGATCCATGAGGGAGAAGGTGATGCTATCGGGCGTGTGGGCGACGACTGTCCAGTTGCGCCAGTCCCAACCGTTCTCTGTTGATTGTGTCAGCTAGTGGTCTGGTCGTAATCTCCTGCGACTAATCTTACTGCCACCGTGCAGGGTGTTCAATCCACCATGCTCATTAGCATCAACCTCAAAGACCTCTCCGTCAATCTCGAAAGTCGAGTTCATGATTCTGTTCGCATAGCGACCAGGAACACCGCCCAAATGAGGATGCTGCTTGTCGACCTCGTAGTAGCTCGCATTGTCAAATCCAAGGACAATATCGCGCTCCTCGCCATGGAGATCCTTGATGAACAAGTTCGAGATCGAAGCGCCGTAGGGGATGAAGTGCGCGCGGATGCCCTCGCTCGAGATCTCGTACTTGCCGTTCTCGTCGACGCCAGTGCCGTTGCCGACTGGCTCAGAAGACTGTGCAAGAGCGAGGAGCGGGAGGGCCGCGAGAGTAGCCAGGCGTGCGAACATTGTTGCGTGCCGGGACCGCTTGGTGAGTCGCAGGTGTTGTAGGGTCTATTGAGTTGTTGGCGGTGGGAGCGAGTCGGGCCAGCAGCGACTGGGGAGTATTTATAACGAGGCTCGACCGCTTTTGCGACTGCACTAGAAGAGCCAAACGCGCAAGAGCTGGCAGCGGGTCGCTTTATTAAGCCGGGCGCGGTTCACACGGGCATTGGCACTTCACCTGGAAGGATTTCCCTCCACATGACTGCCACCGGGGTAAATGACGCGGGCGGAGGAGCATTGACTGGCGATGCGCGCGGACATCCCCTCACCTTGGCGAGAAGATCGTCAGGTACGGCAGAGAGCAGACGCAGCTCGGAGCGCAGCGTGACGCAGCGCAGCGCTATACAGCGACGCGCTTATTGCCAATCCACGCCTCCCGTCCGCAAGGGCCGTGGGGCGGAGAGTCGCACTGCAGTGAATATCTTTGCGTGATGGTCGAATCCGAGGTCACGGGTCACTTTGCCACACGTCTCCAATCAGAAAAGCACAAGTGAAGTCGCATTGTCTCGAGTGCCTCTCTCTCCTCCCTCTCATCGAACACTCGGTAAGCTCCAGCCCCGCAGCTGACGTGAAAGCTTGGTCCACCGTCGGCTCCACCTCTGTCCCATGGGGAAAGCGATGGCTGGGGCCACCGGCTGATGAATTGCGCGGCGGACCGGCAAAATGCACGCAAGCGCTTGTGCTGCCCTGCGGAGACTGAGTCCGATCGCGCTTCTTCGCGTGCTGATGACTTGGAGCATTGAGCGCCCGGGCAAAGTAATTAATGAAAGTCCGCACGATGCGAGTCGACAGCTGCGCAAATTGGCGGTGGAGATTGGTGAGAACACCGGTTAAAGTACCCTGGTTGGCTGGCAGAGATCGAAGTGGTCGAAAGAAGCGAGGGAGCAAGACGCCGCGACTTGGTTTGACTATCTACAACATTGGCTGATCTACACTGTTCTGCACACCACGTGCACCGTTGGACCACGAGGTGTCCATCAAAGCTTGTGCACCGAGCTGTTGCGACTCCACCTCCTGAACGTCTTTCCCTTATAATAGAACAGAATACCAAACAGGCACCACAGCGTGATCAGACTCATGTTGGTCATGATCGGCGGGATGAAACCCGACTTGATCACCCAGGGTGTGATGAACCTGCAATCCGTTCAGTCAGCGAGTGTTATTCGTCCCCCTCAAGTACAGATGACAACACTTACTCAGCAAACCCATATCCCCACAAATTCTTATTGACAGTGATAGCGACCATCAGCGAGCCCGCGACGGGCTTGTACGAGTCGACAGCGTACGTGTTGACCATAGCGGGCAGAGCGGCGACTTGCAAGCCCGCGCACGTGTAGCCGATGATGACGATCACCTCCCACGGCCACTTTCTGTCATAGCCGAAGGCCGTGACGAAGTTGCCCAGCATCATGATGAGGACATAGGGGACTTCGATGGAGCGTCAGTTTCCGTGCTTGCACGCTCGGGTGGAAGGAGGGCTTACTCATGGCTGGCAGACGCATCTCAGGCTCGCGGATACCGCCGTTCTTCCTCGTGGCTCGGGCGCTGACCCAGTCGCTCAGCGGGCCGGCCGTAGCTAGACCAATTAATGCGCCAACAAGAATAGCGAAGTTCATGAAGCCGATGCTCTGACTATTGAAATTGTAAGGCGGCGCAGCGAAGTTCTGGCTTTGGGTCAAGTTTATCGTGAGGAAGGAGCTGCAAGACCAAGAGACGACGAAAGCGGCGAACTCGACAATGGGGAATGCAAACAGTTTCCATGGAATCCAAAGGTCGAGCGCGATGGCCTTGAACGGGTGCGGGTTGCTCTGCCAGAGCTTCCACTGCTGCTTGCTGGGCGTGCCTTTGCCTAGGTGGGGGTCACGTTCGGCGGTTGCTTGCTTGCTGAGGTCGGGCATGGTGTTGTGCGTCTCGACGCGGGTTACGTCGCTGGCGTGTTTCTCTGGGTCTGCAGACGCAATCTTTTCGCCGGACTCAGCAGGCGAGATTTTGGTGTCTGGACTCGCGTTGTTGACCATCTCGGAGGGGTGAACGCGGTGCCCTGCAACGGGTGATTAGCATGATCTACAGCGGTCAATATAGAAAATACTAACACTTGGTTTCCGGAAACATAAAGATCGTCATCAGCAGTGACGCAGCGATGATCGCAGTATTGAACCACCAGAAACTGCGCCAGCCCACGTGCAGAGCCATTGAACCAGCGATGATCGGGCCGACCATCAAGCTTCCCATGTAGGAGACCCAGTATAGTGTGTTCCAAAATCCGCGGTCGTGGAGAAAGTAGATGTCAGCAATCACGGCCGGCTGGATGGTCTCGGCGGGCCCTTCAGAGCATGTCAGCGATTGTAGCAAGCAGCCATCAGAAAGTTCAACGTACCTGCTCCAATGCCGTTCAAGACGCAAGCGCCCATGAACGAGCCGTAATCCTTAGCCACGGCGCGCCAGATGGAAGACACCAGGCAAATGACCTGCGACGCGATATACACCGGCCTCCGCCCAAAAGACGAGCTAATCGGCACCCAGATAAAGTTACTGAACCCCAGCACCAGGATTGCAACGCCTGTGAACTTGACCACAGACGCCAAATCCGAGTCGAACGCCTGGATTAAATCCGGGAACATGGGCGCTAGCGCGAGGGGCCCAAAACCCTGCGTGAAGGTGACGCTCGTGGAAGCGGTGATGCAGCAGGTCTTCCAGAACTTCGACCAGTTCAATGGGTCGTATGGGTCGGCGGATGGTTGGGGGACGAGGACGCCGGCGCCGCTTTTGACGAAGTGGTGCGAGCCTACGTCGGCCATGATCTCGGTGCCGGGAAGGATTTCGGTGTGGAGCTCCGACTCCAGTTGATGGAGCTCCTGGGTTTCATTAGTTGGTGATGGTCTATGTGGTACCCAATGAACCTACCCGCTCATCGTAGTTCATCTCCATGTTGGCGGTCGATGGAACTCAATCAAGATGTGAAGAGACGAGACTTGGAGGTGGTGTTTGACAGCGCCTTCTCAGGCTTACAGCAGGCTTGAGCAGCCAAAAGATACAACACGTCAGCCGATATTCAGAGTCGAACGAGCATCAGACCTGGATTCGCCAGCCCTTTAAACACCCTCATGAATAGACTTCCATCAAACGGCCTCTAGCCTCGACTCCGGCGCGTGGCACGGCAGATGCACAGTCCCAGAGAACATCCCACCTGAAGGCTCGTGCTATGCCAACTCCGGTAATGCGGGCGCGACCTCTCTTGTGCGGAGAAACATGACCTGGAACATACCGGGGTGCGAGGCCCTACGGCATCCTTCGCGAGCATGCTGCCGCTTGCTAGGCGCATCTTGTGACGCGCCATGACTCGCTGATGCGGGTGAACGCAATGCGGAGGTAGGTCACGGCGCTGAAGCGAGATGAAGTGGTTCTGGCATCCAGATTGGGTGTCCACTGCGATGATCTTGCCGTGCTGGAAGACTTCTCAGCGGAACCTCCAGATGCTGGATCGTTATCGACTCACAGCCGTCAACGGTGCCGATCATCGCTGTGGCGTCTTCTTAAAACCTCGGAGACAGGCCACGGCAGATCTCGTACATCCACGTGCCGGGCAAAGAGGGTTGCGAGCGTGGAGTGAGGCTCTGGACACAGACAAGCTTTTGCCGCGTGTTTCCCCGCGTGGGGTGAGCTCTTGGTGTTCGGCAGTCCGAACGAAGCATTGACCGTGCGATCCATGAGTGCTCACAGTCGTTTCCGTGTTCGCCCACGGAGCCGCTTCCTTCTTTATCAAGGCAGTGACGAGGTGATATCGCAGCTCTGGCAGGCATCGCAGATCAGCGGCCGGACGGATGCCGAAGCTGGTCCGCTCTCCCATCCCGCATCTCGAGAGTAGGCTTCAGAAAGACTGTCTCGCGTTCTCGTATGGCGAACAATCCCAATTGTCCAAGTCAAAATGGGTCGCGATAGCTGAAGCAACATTTAATAGTAGCATATGTACCTCTTCTTCCTCAAGAAACAAAGATACCTGGAGGCAATTGACCCCGTTACAAAATCTCGACGACCTCAAATGTTCGCAAGAGCGATGGCTTCTCAGCAATGACGAGAGGCCAAGTGCAGCCCGGATGTTGGCATGCCACCCGGTCGCACGAAGGACCAGTTGCCGTTTGCCTCCGATATGGAGCACTCCTTTCAAGCGATGATTGGCTATATTTTCTCAACAGTCATGAAAACAACGTCGTAGATGCTTTCAACACCAGAGGCGAGCTTTTAAGATCCACAGAATGCTGCTGGAACCCAACAAGTAAGTTATATCGAGTCGAACGCACTCTGGCAGATATCGGAATTGAGTCTACTGAAAGCATCTCTCGGCTCGAGATATGATAGCGCAAATCTACAGCTGATCGCTCGAAGGTGCAAGGAATATTCACGGGCACATGCAGAACCGAGAAGCGACACCATCATTGCATAAGGTGAAGTGCTGCATGTCATCGCAACTGAGCCAAGTTAGGACTGAAGAGCCATTGATTGCATGCGGAGTTGCTTGGATGCGGCATTCGAGGCAAAGGGGCGAGGCTGATGCTGCAGCGACCCGAACCACACCATTTTCTACGTCACGTCACTCAAGAGAAGGACTACCTTTGTGAGCGGGTGAAGGTCTGGCACGTTGAGCAAGTGAGCGCAGAATACCGAGCGCGCACTCCAAATGCAGCCGCGCGAGAGTGAAGTGTAGTGTGGTGCGGTGCGTGACTTCCCTCGTGTGCGGTCATTGTGAAACGCCTGCATTCACCGCGTGTGTATGATCACATGCAACAGGCAGAACCTTTCACTCAGCATCGGAGCAAAACTCGTGCGGCTGCACATCGAAGGCTCCAACATTACTTTGTCGCACATTTCCGACAACCCGCATCCTCAGACCACGAGACAAGCGCAACAGTACGGGGATTCCTTCACCACTGGACCACGCAGCAAACATGGCTACTCTTCAAAGCACCAGCGGCAGTGTCTACCCAGATTATGCACTCCGCCTGGCTTCATCGATGGAGGGAGACGGGCTCGTCCTTGACGAGTACTACACCTTCGAGGAGTATATCCACCGGCGCGGCACCTACCTGAGCCGTCTATCGGACTACCGCCACCTGCCCAACGCGTGCTTCATTGCACGCCGTCATGCTCCGGAGATTTTCGAAAGCGAAGAGCAAACACTGGACGTTGGGGAAGTTCGCAAGCGTGAGCTCGCAAAGGAATTCGACCCGCTGTTGCCTTTGCCCACCCAGACGAACACCGACACCCTGGATAACTTCAGAACGTGTGCTCCAAAGGGCGTGATCTGGAATATGGATGATGGGAGCCAGGATGAAGTTTCGCAGTCTGCAAAAACACCAACTGGCAACCACCGACATTCAACCCCCACTACTTCTCCCCTCGAAGGCCTTCCAGCTTCTGCTTTAAGGAAGCAACCGTGTCTTCCTGTGACTTCAACACAAGAGCCAGCCATTGTTCCACAGGATCTGTCATCGATCGCGGACCTCTCAGACCTTGCCGCGCCAAGCCTCCATGGTAACAGTCTATCTATCGAGCCTGCCATTGGCAAGTCCAGCTCTCCTGAGGTACGATGCCAAGTGGCTTATCAGAAGGCTCTCAAACCAATTCAGACCCATGTCAGATTCGCAACAGATCCAATCCCAGGGGGTTCAAAAGACACCGAGCACCTTCCCTCGAATGCCCATATTACGAATGGTACGACCCAGGCCGCCAGTCAGGCTCCCAAAGTCATCACAGCTATCATGACACCGTCCCTACCCAAGCGTCAGCCAGACCCTTCCAAGCATTTCACGGCAGATCCCCATGTCTCTTCAATGGCACATTATGGTATGGCCACCGCTGTCAAAGCGCCGAAGCGTGCCTTTACACCGGAGGCAGAAGCCCCAGCAGAAGACGTCTTAGCGTCGCCCTCCACCGTTCGCGAGCCGCCTGTCTCTTCCCAGACCCCGCCGAAGACGTGCACCGACTCCTACGGTCCGAGCAAGGCTACCAAGCCACTGTATCCCGTCAAAGCAGCCGAGAAGCGTCAAAAGACCGCCCGAGGCGTGGCGCAAACCGTGAACAAAGCTCCCACAGAGCCAGTAGCCACAAGAATTACTCGCTCTTCTAAGCCTACAGAGGCCAAAAAGATCTCCAAGCCAGACAGCCCTACTCCAAAGACCAGCATCGAAGCTCCCGTGAGCAGAAAGCAACATCACCTCGACGCCATCATCGCCGGCGCCGTGCTCCCCAGAACCAAAGCCGAAGCCCAGGCGGCAGCAAACGAGCACCGCGCGCGCCTGGCTGCCTCCCAGCCCAAGCCCAAGCGCAGCTCCGCCCGCCTAGCGAGCACTCCCGACCTCATGCCGTTCTTCTTCTCGCCCACGAACTTCAGCACCGAGCGCGACAAGGACGGCGACGTGGTCGAGTCGGTGCGCTGCATCTGCGGCTGCGTGGCGGCGGACGGCGGGGAAAAGGGAGGCGAAATGGTGCAGTGTGATAAGTGCAATGTCTGGCAGCACAATGGGTGCGTGCTGCCGGCCTATTCGGAGGAGGAGATTGAGGGGTTGAAGAAATTTGAGTGTACGGTTTGTGATCCGTGGGGGAGGAAAGACGTTTTGATGGCGTTGAGGGCTGGGGGCGGGAAATTGGAGAAGGGGAAGAAACGTGGTTGAAGGGATGCTGAGGCTTTAGATCAAAGTGAGAGAGAACGGGGAAGCGCGAGGCATAGCATTGGGAGTTTGTGCGACGTTTCTGTTGATACCCAGGCGCAGAGTCGGACGACTACACAGCTCGAAAATCAAACATGACGGATTGATGTTTACGTTACAGTGGCGCGCATCATCATCCCAGTATACTTGACCTGTGAGAAATCGGTTTGCATCGGACGAACAACGATGGAGTTACCACTTCAGAGTACATGACACAAATGGTGAGATTGCACAGTGTCGTTCTCGTTGGAATCCTCTCTGGCCTTCTCATCGAGTCTTAGGAGACGAGCACCGCGACATGGGTTGATCGTCATAGGAGCTTGAGGGACATGTGGACGATGCAGAAAAGCATCATTCGCGGAGACAGTCATGGATCGAATCTCCATGCCTCAGAATCAACGTTCGTTCATTCCTCCGCCTCATGGCCTACCACGAACAAACCCTAACGCTAGCCCCTGAGAGAATGACTTCCAATCATGCGTGCCAAATCCCAATCATTTCTCGCACGGAAAGACAATCGCACCTCTTAATCCTTTCTCAGTCGGTAGCGACAGACTTTCCTTCCACTCACCAACCTTCAATCTCATCCAACCTCACCCTCTCTACCGCGGCGGTGCAGGGGGGCCCGTTAGCGGCAAAATTGTCAAATCAATAACCTGACACATCGACCCACTTCCAAAACTTCCCAGCGACAAGAACCCATTGCACAGCGCGAATACACTGCCACTCGACCCGGGGAACTCGCACGCCAACGTGCTGTTGCAGATCGAGCAGCTCGGCGTCATTCCCTCCGGGTTCGCGTCGTCGAGAAACAGGTACGGAAACGGGTCGCGGGTATTCTTGCCGAGCACCTGACCGTTGGCGGTGGAGCTGAGCTGCGACTGGGCGTTGAGGGAGAACGGGCTGCCGCCGCTCGTTTGGTCGAAGACGATGAGCGTGCCGCTGGAGCCTGGGCGGTCAGAGGCCGGTGAGATGCGGCCGACGCCGACGGTACCGGAGGAGTTATAGCCGATTGCGAAGGAGGAGGGGGTGGGTTGGGAGGATGTGACTGTTACTGTGGTGCGGGTGGTTTCTTGGGCGGTGGTGGATTCGGTGGAAGTGAACTGGATTGGTTTTGTGAGCTTGTGGTCTTTGAGGGGAGGGGCAGGGCGTCTTACGACGTCAGTCGCTGTGACGGACACTGGCACGGTGGTCGTGACTATGGTCTGTACGGAGACAGCTGGACAAAGCGATTAGCAAATGACACCATCTTGATGAGCTGGATTAAATGCTGCACTCACTGAATGTTGGAGTTGTAGTCTCCGTGGTAGTCTGGAGTGCATTAGCATGCTTCAGCCACACCGTCTCGGTCTTGACATACGTAGACAGTCGAAAGTCGGGAAACAGTGACAGTTGCTGTAACCGTGGAATAGGACGTTGGAGTCGGAAGCTGCGCGCACTTGCAAGCGCCTCTAATGTGCCGTTGGCGTTTCTCGTCATCACCCTCGTCTGGGAAACAAGTGAATGCCGGGGCTGCACTATCAGTGCTGGTGCCTTGACTTGCAGTGTCGCTCGCGCCGGCCTGCCGTTTCATTTTCTGGGTTATAGGAGACGGCAGAGGCACTGGAGTTGGCGTTGGCGATGCTCCACCGCAAGTGAACTCTGTCACCGTGCTGGATGTCGTTAGTATCCTTGACAACTGGGGATCGGACGCCTCTTACTCAGTTTCAACGTTTGTGACGGTTGCCACTGCAGTTGTGATCGTGGTCGAGCCCGTGAACTCGGTAGACACAACGGTGGTGGAACCAGGGACGGTAACGAAATCGGTACTGCACCAGTCAGTCCTTGATCCCCCGCCATATGGTTGACAGCTCATGGACATACACCTCCGCGGTAGTTGTGACTGTCGATCCCTCAACTACCGTCGTCGCGGTGATCTCGGTGACTGTCCCGGTGAACGACGTCCTGCTTTAGGTCAGTGTCGGGCAAAAGAGCCACCTCCTAACAATGCACGTACACGGTCTGAGTTGTCGTCCTGTTCTTCGTCACGGTCGTAATCGGAACCTCACTGGTGCAGAACGTGCTGACAAAAGGACGTCCGCCATAGTTCAGCATGCAGTTGTAGTCGGTGAGCCGGCAACCCTTGGGATACTTCTTGCCGCGAGCGAAAATGTCCCCATTGGTGTCGGCGATCGGGTTGGCGAACGCTGTCGCAACGAGCGTGAGTAGTAGAATGGTCCAGCTTTTCATCTTTATGGTAGAATGAATCTGTTCGAGATGATCGAAGGTCGCCAAGCCAGTCTCGGTCGGTACACCGATAGCGAAGTGGAGAGATCCATGGAGGATACAGCATCTTATAGTGATTATAATGCAAGGAGAGTCGACGATGGCGTCTGTAGTTGGCACACCACCGTCTGAGGCAATACGAGCTCGATTAAGAGCCTAGCCCCTACTTTGTGAGACTTGTGGGAAGGGTAATGCGATAGATCTTAAGAGTGCGCATGAGGAGGGTGCGCCCAGTATTGGAGGCGTTAGAGAAACATTCCTAAAGCCGTCTAAAGGCGTGAGCGCTGCGAAAGTCAATTACCAACGAATTCTAGTTTCGACCCATGTAAAACTGCAGACATCCATTCCATGCTGGTCAATCCCTCAGACCAAAAATGGTGATTTCGTGGAAAATCCACACAAGCGATTGGTGAACAACATGCCCTCCCACGACGGAGGCGCTGAAAGAAGGGGTGAGGCTTGAGCGGATCCGGCATCGCGAGCTTTTTCGTGCGACACAAAGTCCGTGAGGTGGGCGGCGAAAATGATTGGGAGCCCTGATTGTAGAGCTGTGGCACTGGTTTTGACTTTGAAGATACTTTTCCTTTCTCATACCCAATAGCGAGCGGCAGCGAATCCAACCCAGTGTTTAAGAGTAGGCCGTCTCCTTTTCTCATTGATCATCGCATCTTCCAAGCCTGCGTCCCCTTTTCCTGTCCATCTTTCGAATCCCACTCGGCAGTGATGTTCAGACCTCTTCCCTCCGCATCCTTCAAAAACTTGATGGCGCCACCGATATTCGTGCCAGAGCTTAGCTTGTTACCAGTCTTCCCCTTTCGATCGACAATGCAGGTACCACACTGCCAATGGGTGCGCTTGGTCATGGGACTCGTGCTGAAAGTCACCGCACCCTGCTGGGCCGACAGCTTTTCATGCTCCTCTGGCGCGATCATGCCCGGCGCGCCGGCGGAAGCCGGTGGTGCGGGCGAAAAGACGGTGTCGAACCATGTGCACCACGCATCGAGCGAGTCGATGTTTCGGTCCAGCGCGACCTCGAACGGCACGTCGAACTGCAGGTCTTCGGCCTTCGCCTGGTGGAGGTCCCACATGGCGATGGGACGATTCTGAGAGGTACTTCCGGCGACGGTCTTCGCGGGCGGGTGTTGCACAATGACGTCCTCGAGCGCACCCTCCAGCATGCAGTGCATGTCGAAACCGTACACGTCGCTCCAGAACGTCACGTTGTCGCTCACCCAGTCGGGGTCTGCGAGCGGAGCTAGGTGTACGCTGACATGGCTGGGTACCATCAGACCATCGAAAGAGCCGTCGGCGCGGCGCTTCATGAAGCGGTCCCTTGCGCAGAAGACTGACGGCAGCATGTTCTCGAAGAACAGGCAGTAGCCCATCCATTCGCTGACGATGATATCGACGTTCTTGTAACTTCCGGGCAGCTCATGGAGGTCCTCGACCTTGCCGCGGATGAAAGTGATCTGCTTGTCGAGTCCGTTGTCGAATGCGATCTGGCGTGCTTTGTCGATGATGGCGCTGTTGTCGAGAGCGAAGACTTGCTTTGCGCCAGCTTTGGCGCAGAACATTGAAAGAATACCAGTGCCGCAGCCAACATCCATGACAGTCTTGCCAGCGAACAGATTCTTGTTCTCGTAGATGAAGTCGCGGTAGGCTTCCGTGCGGACGGTGTCCTGAAGCATAGTCTGGTGGATGTCGTTGAAGCTGTAGCTCTCGAAGTATGAATCATCGTAGCGCTTCGCCTTTGCTTCACCTTCGCCGTCGTTCTTGCTAGGAGCATCAGACCAGCGCTTCTCCAGCGTTTCGCTGACCTGCTCACGGTAGACGTCAAATTGCGATTGAAGCTTGCTGAGCTGCTCCTTCAATTTAGAAACCTCATCCGTGGCGTTGCTCGCTTCCGAAGCCTCAGGCTGCTTGCCGTTGGATTCCATCGATTCGAGTTCATCGACACTGAACAGGAGCGCATCGTCCTCAAGCACAGGCTGCATGAACTTCTCGTCCTCCCAAGCAGACGGGTTCTCAGTCTCAGGCTTAGCATTACCCTCCTTAACCTGCGAACGCACATAATTCACGAATTTGATCATGCCAAAGAAATCCAGACCTGCTGTTCGTCAGCCTCAATCACATTTCAATGGAAGGTAAAAGCACAATCTGGCTCTCAGACCTACCTACCATGCTTAGAGCGAAACGCCACAAGATCAAACTCATGCGCCGCCTTCATGTGCTCCAGCGCCTGCACCAAAGACGTCGCGACCTCGCTACAAAACAGACACTGCACGTTGAACTCCTCCGCGTCTTCTTCGAGATCGTTCCAGCCCTCGCTATCCTCGCGGACGTTCAGAGCGTCGAACTGCTCGGCCGGGTCGTTGTCGTCGTCGCGTGGCTGCTGGGCCGACGGTCCGGCGTTGACAATCGCATCGATCGAAGCCATTTTTGCGGTGATTTTGTGGGAGCCGGTGGCAGTGCTGTACTTGTGTTGGTGCGGCGTCTTCAGAAGTTTTGTTTGAACGGGCTTTGCGGGATGTGGGGCTGTTGTCAAGGCTTGGCGGGAAGAGGAGGGTCTTCGGGCATAAAGACAATCAACTGCATTGTGTCATATTGAAATAGATGATGGTTCGAAAAGAGCATAGTGTATCTTGACGTTATATACAGCAGATTTATCCTTCACGCTTTTGTCTAATTCTGACCGAGAAAGCACTTTTATCATCGCTCCAACGCAGCAAACGCCGAACATAAAGTCATCAAATATGTACATCACTCATCTTTCGTGTAAACAGACTTTTGCCTCCACTGGGAACCGTAACGCCAAACAAAGAACGGCGTAGGTGCCAGCACAATCGTAGCCGCAGCCAGCACTGTGAAGCCAAGTCCGTAGCCAATTTCGTCCGTCAGAGGCGCAGTGACGAGCGGGAGGAAAGTTCCCATCAGACACCTCGTGATCAGCACGGCAGTCATCGCAGATGCAGAAAATAGATTGAAAGCGTCGACAACGTATGCCATCATGGGGACCATAGTAAGAATGACGAAAACGCCAAGCAGGACGACGGAGAGCAGCATCAGCCACACCGGAAGAACCAGCTGGGCCACCCAGCCGTAAAGGGCGACGACGAAGGGTAGAATGATTGCGCCAAGCATCATCAGAGGGAGGCGATTCTCTGCAGCGGACTTGACGTCGTCGGAAAGTCGCAGGCGGGTGTAAATGCGGTCAAGGAGGAAATTGCAGATGATGAGACCAAGGACGGAGCCAACGCTGAAGCTAAGGAAAGCTGATCCGACCATAGCTGGCGTGAAGTTGTATCGGTATCGTAGGATGTCCGGCAGAGTCGTCGACATGACGTAGAAAAATGTGAAGACCAGCGCGCCGTAGATCGACATTATCTGGAGAACGAACGAGCTCCAGAAGACCTTGACCGGACGCGTGATGGATGCTGCAAGGCTGAGTTTCGGCTCAGAGGTTGGCTGATCTGTGAAGTCGGCAATGTCCAGCCCCTTGGAGGCAAGGACAGTGGGTTTGTACGTCTCGCGGAACAGAGTCAAGAAGACAACCTCGCAGACAATCGCCAGGCCAATCGCAAGCCACATGGTCCCTCTCCAACCTAGGGTTTCTGCAATGGCGCCTGAGATCGCGGGACCAATTGCGCCACCAAGCAAGGGTGCAAACATGACAACGGACATGGCCGAACCGCGCTGCTCTGACGGGAAAATATCGCCAATGATGGCCGGATTGAGCACATTCGAGGCAACAGTGGCTCCGATGAAGAAGCGAGCGAAGATCATGAGCTCCATGCTCTGGCTGAGCACCCCAAGCACGCTGCCGCAGATGAAGAGGACATTGGCGGCATTGAAGACGAGGTAGCGGCCATACCTCTCGGACAGAGGAGCAATTAGTAGGGGTCCAGCGGCTTCACCCAGTTCCCAGATAGTCACGAGCAGGATGCTTCCAATTTTGCTGTTCTGACCGCCGTTCAAGTCCGATATGATGCGGCCAGCGACTGGTACGACAGAAATGCAAGTGAAAGTGCTATGGATCCGTTAGTGAAGTTAAAGATCGGATGCAACTAGAGCCACTTACACTGTGAAGGCCATGAACGCAAGCAATGCAACAATGCCCCACTTGTACGCCAGACCCCAATCCTCAGGCAAGTTGACTTCATCGTAAACATCCTCACGACTCTTGACTTGGCGAAGCAGCGGCTGCCTCTCGTCGGCCGTCATGTCTTCCGCATTGACACTTGTGCGAGGCGACTGCAAAACTTGCTGCGTCATCTCGAAATCAAAGGGCGCAGCAAGGCCAGGTGTATATGAAGAACACAATGCATGGGTAGGGCGCGGCTTAGGGAATCAGCCGCTCAAATTTTTGCCACCGAGAGGTCCGGCTATCCTCGTCAATGCGGTGCGGCTGATGATCGACCGAGTCCGAGACCAAAGCCGAAACGCTCCTCCCTTCGACCGCCTACCTGGTATACGCCAGTTTCCAACAAAATAAACCGACATTAATAATTGACAGCTCCCTCGACTGTGTCGAAATGTCTGTTTCCCGTGACCTCGAGCTTCTTGCGAGCAGACATGGTCGAGACCAGCATTGCATGCATTGTTGCTCCCGTAATATCTCCACACCGGCATCAATCCATTCGAGGGCCACCTACATACGGACAATTTCCAGGACTCCATGTAACATTCTCTTTAGAACATCTTAATAATGCGTGAGCGATGCTGCACTGTATAAAACATTTAAGGGTAGGGTACCTTGTAAGGACCTACGGTAGGCCTGCAGCTCCCGTGCCGCCGCAAGTCGCTCATTCCCGCTGCGCGTCGTCACTTTTGACACGCTGTCTCTCAAGCATGTGAAAGCGCACTCCTGCCATCGCCGACAGCTCTTCACACACTGCAGCTCTTGTTGCAACACCTCTCGCCTTCACACACCGGAGACGCCACCATGGCCTCCTCAGTCTCGCCCTCGTCTTCCCCTCGCCTTCCCTCCCCGCCGCCAATCGCCGAGGACCAGAGCGGACCTACCTCGCCCGGCCTCTCACTCTACCCGCCCAAGTTCCCAAGCGGCGCAGCCGAAGCGTCGCGCAGAATACGCCCTGGCACAAAAGCTGAAGACATGGCTGAAGGTCCGCCTTTGACGGAGCTCTCGGACGTAAGCACCTCAGCAAACACCTACCCGTCCCGAATCCAACTAACAAACATGCTAGATCGACTCAGCCTTCCAACTGACCGAGCACCTCAAAGCCCTCCACTACTCCTATACACACCCCTCCGACACCTCCTCGACAGTCCCCATATCTCCCGAACTCGCCCGCGACCTCGCGCACCCACCCCAAAACACTGCCAGGGAAATCTGGCTCTACGAGCTCGGCCGCTTCCTGATCCAGAAGACCAACTCAATCATCGTCGCCCTGTTCTCCGACTCCCCGCCCTGCTCCGCGACCACCTGCCACGAAATGCGCGCCTCCGAATGGCAGTACCTCTGCGCCGTGCACGACCCGCCCAAATCCTGCTCCGCGATCGACTACTGCTGCCACACGCTCGACTGGGCCGCGTCGACGCTCTGCAACAGCAAACTCTTCCCCTCGCGGCTCGGGCTCGGCTCCGGCGGCAGCGGCGGCACGGACAAGGTGCTCGCGCAGCAGATGAAGGAGATCACGAACATCTTCCGACGCGTGTATCGGATCTACGCGCACGCGTGGTTCCAGCACCGCGACGTCTTCTGGCGCGTCGAGAGCAAGACGGGCTTGTACGTGCTGTTCAAGACGGTGTGCGACGAGTACGGGTTGATCCAGGTGGAGAATTACACGATCCCGCCGGAGGCGGAGGGCTTGGAACCGAAGGAGGTGACGAGGGACACGCCGGTGGCCACACAGCCGCCGGCGGGTATTAGTCTGCTGAAGAGGCCGGAGGAGGGGAGCGAGGAGAAGCAGACGCCTGAGCCGGCGGGCAATGAGATTCTGGCTCTCGGGGATACGACGAAGAGGCACAGGCACTCGACGAACAGCAGATCAAATTCGGTGTCTACTACGATTGCGGAGGAGGCTGAGGAGGACGAGGATGCTTCTTCGAAGCCGAACATTGAGCGTCCGACAAGTACTGTTCCCGCAGAGGTTGGCCTTGCCCGCAGCGACACGATCAAGCCGGAGCCGGAATCGAAACCTGAGCATGGAGAGGTGAAACTTGAGGAGCCTGAGGCGGAAGAGGCCAAGCCATCGGAGGAGATGGAGGCGGCCCCCGAAAAGACAGAGGACGATGACGAAGAGGAAGCAGAGATCACAGTCATTGAGGCAGAGGTCCCCGAAGACGCGCCTGCGGCGCCTTCTGAGGAGACCGAAGCTGAAAAGCCGGTGGAGGAAGTGAAGGAGGAGACCCCAGCGGAGAGCTCGTGATGCGAACGAGAGGCAATGGCGCGGAAGCCGTGTATTAAAATGATACCCTTTTAGCTTAAATTATCGCGGGTGTACAGCTCCGTGGCTCTTAAAAGTAATGTCGGTATACGGGGACTTTTACCATTCTCGTTTTAGATTGTCAATTGCGATGATGAGACCTTTAGCATGCTCGTGCCGAGTTGAGTAAGCCATTCAGGCTGCGGCTGTTTCTTCGAAACGTGTTTTAGGCCGATCTGCTATTGTTACGCCGAGTACCTGAGGGGACAGCTTGAGCTTCGCCAACTTCGTCATACCCAACTTTCCCATCAACACTCGCGACTACATTCACCGACACAAGCCTTTCCACCTCCCTTACACGACCTAACGAACCGCCACGATCAAAACTTACCCGGAACTGGACAATTCACTAAAGATAGACAAAACAACACATCCAACCCACCACCTCCGCAACGCAACAATGACCGACCTAACGCCCACCCTCAACACCCTCCTCGCAACCCACAACACACCACCCATCCCGCCCTCCCCGCCCCCGCGCCCCCTCGACTCCTTCCTCCACGAAGCCTACAGCATCCACGCCCGCATCGCCGACCTCACCCGCACCCTGCGCGCCACGCGCCCCGCCTACCTCTCGACCGCGCCCCCCTCGCGCCGCAAACTCACCTCCCACAACCACACCCAACAACACCAGCTCCAGCCCCTCACGCCCGCCGAGCGCGACGCCTTCGACGCCTCGTCCAAGAACCTGCTCCGCCAGCTCAACGCGGCCATCGCCTCCCTGCGCCAAGCCGAAGAGGTCCGCAACCAAGCGCTCGAGAGCGTCGCTGCGCAGAAGCGCGCGAAGGGCGGGCTCGGGGCGCTGGGGCGGTGGGCGGCGGGCGGCGGGGCGGCGGCGGCGAAGAGTCCTGAGGAGGAAACGGAGGAAGGGAAGAGGAGGGCGCTGGCGGCGTTCCGGGGCGCGGTGGTGATGTTTCTCGAGAGCAGGCTGGGGGACGCGGGGCGCGTGCAGGCGGAGATGATGGAGGTGAGGGTTGGGCGGGAGGTGGAGAGGAGCACGAGCGTGCGGTGGAAGAGTCGGGGCGGGGGGAGGATTCCGTACGCGGATGGGGAGGAGGAGGAGGGGGGGTTTGGGGGGAAGAGGGAGGTGGAGGAGAGGGAGGGGGAGAAGGACATGGCGGAGCTGACGCAGGATCAGCTGCAGATGTTTGAGTCGGAGAATGCGGATCTGCTGCAGTACTACGAGGGGCAGATGGAGCAGATTTCGCAGGCGGAGAAGAGTATTCTGGAGATTAGCGAGTTGCACGGCACGCTGCATGCGAATCTGGCGCAGCAGAGTGAGCATATTGAGCAGTTGGTGCAGGAGTCTTATGATACGACGGAGAATCTGGGCAAGGGCAATAAGGAGCTGAAGAGGGCGAGTGAGAGGAGGAGCACGGCGCAAGCGGTGTTCTGGAGCACGGTGGGGTTCTGTTCGTTCTTGGTCGTGTGGGATCTTGTCTTCTAGATGTTGGAAGGCGTGAAGGCACGCGACGTGCGTCTCAATCTGTTCAGGAACGTGGTGTCCGCGAACGACCGATCAAAGCCATCACTCTACGGGTGGTCGCCTGTGTCCTGGGGGTCGCAAACTTGTCGCCATGCAAGGACCGGCGCTCCAAGTCGTCAGTATACGGACGTCTCCGCCGACCCGATTTCGTCAGTGAGCCAAATGCAACCCTCCGAGTGCCGCTGCTCAAATCGGCCGTTAGCATTCTACCGTAAGGCATCTCTGAAGAGAGGATCAGAGCAGCTTTAGTTGATTCAGGAGAGCGATGGCAATCCATCCGCCGTCGGCCGAATTCGCGATACCATCCACAACATACGGTCAAATAATACCTCATGTAGTACATATACCCAACTGACCAATGGCGCAATCTCCGGCTGTCCTTGCAATCGCATCCGTGTAGACGAACCACTCTGGGTAATTGCTGTTTCGTGACAGGCTGGCCGAGATAGCTCCGCGGCGCAAACAACAAAGCGACACTAGTGTCCTGAGATTTTGTCGTGCTGCTGGCATTGGCAGTTGGCCTTGGCCTCCTTTTGAGGAATCTGCCGAGACATACTTTTGCTAGCAGTTCCCCACTGCCGATCGCACTTGGAAGGCCATGGGAATGTCTGGGAGATGGACAGAGGACGGGACATATATCTGCGTCTCTCTCTTTTCAAGGCCGATCAAGCCACAGCATGGGACATTCGAAAGCCCAGCCGTCCTGCTTGAGCATGACATGGGCCAAGTGAAGTGGGCGACAGCGCCGATCGAAGCGAAGACAAGAAAACATAAATCCGGTTAAGGTTCGACAAGCTCCACTACGGCAGACCACGTCCTCTCCACTTTTGGTGGCATTGCTGTGTGGGGAGGTGGATGCAGATGTCACTGTTTTGTATCAGAAGCTGGCAGGCCCTGTGGCAGTGCAGCCTAGTGCAATCTCCTCCTTTTCTGCCACCGCCATCGCATCGCATCGCATCGCATCGCATCGCATCGCATCCCATGTTTCGCTTCGATCCGGCCGCGGGCGCTTCCAGAAGCACGACGATCCAGTGGCTTTCCAAGTTTCCAAGCTTTCGCCGCGCTGGCATGCAGATCGAGCGAGCAGAACTCCCGACATCCGAGGCGAGGCGAGGCGAGGCGAGGAGAGGGTGGAATGGCGCCAGCTCATTAGGCGCGTCCGATGCGCGCGCAAACAGGCTTGCCGCAGCCGGTCAGGCATGGTGATGTACATGGCGCGGTTGGACTGCACCAGAGTCAATGCGTTGGCCTGGAACTTCTTCTTTCCCTGCTCTCTCCCCGTCTTCCTGTGACAGTAGTAGGTCATTATTCTCTGACATCCCTCATGTGCTTGCTGTAAGCGATTGCACGCCCTCCGAGCATCGCGGGCTACGCCTCACCCTGCCTTCCTCACTTCGGAGACGCCCCCCTGCCTGACTTCACCTCCTTCCTCCAACCCTCACTTCTGTGATCTCAGCCGACTGCGGAGCGTATTCGCGGCCTCACCTACGACACCCGTCTCGGATCCTGAAATCACAAATCGCCGCGTCTGAATCACACTCACAGCGCGACGGCTCTCGCGACCATGACAACCCGTCCAAAGCCCCAGCCCGGCCCTGCGCCGCAACACACGCCTTCGTGGCGAGAGAAGAACATCAGCGTCTTCAAGCGCAAAGACCATGCGCCGTCGCCAGATGACCAGGAAGCCGCCCACGAAAAGCACGAAGCAGACGTCGAAGAGGCCCGCCGAAGAGGCGGTAAGAGGACCAAATATGTCCAGCCCGACGGCGAGAGTGGCCGCACCTGGATCCACCCTTGGAAGTTCCTCCGCATATGCGGCAGGTCCTCGTCCAAAATCAGCATGCTCACCAACATTCTCTGGCCTTTCACCATCGCGGCTATGGTGCTGCACTTCGGCTACGACGTGCACCACGAAAACATCGAGCTGTGGATCTTCATCACCGCATACATCGGCATGGTCCCCTGCGCCAACCTCGTCGGCTTTGCTGGTCAAGAACTAGCACGCAAGCTGCCAACAGTACTCGGCGTAGTACTGGAAACGACGTTTGGTTCCGTCGTGGAAATCGTCCTGTTCATGGTATTAATCAAGCAGCCAGGCGAGCAAGGCATCCACATCATCCAAGCCGCCATCCTCGGCTCCATCCTAGCCAACCTGCTCCTGTGTCTGGGCCTCTGCTTCTTCATCGGCGGCATCTTCCACCCCAACCAGACCTTCCACGAAGCAGTCAGCGAAGTCGGCAGCAACCTCATGCTCGTCGCCGGCATGGGTCTCGTCATCCCCTCCATCTTCTACAATTCCCTCGCCTCCAACTACCAGCCCGAATTCCTCGAAGCCCGCGCCCTCCACATCTCCCGCATCACCGCCATCGTCCTCCTCATCGCCTTCGTCGTATACCTCTGGTTCCAGATACGGTCTCACCACGGGCTGTACGAAGACATCCTCAAAGCCGACGAGCACGCCGACCACGACCGGCACAAAGACCTGGCCAAAGACAAGCTCACCTTCACCGAGGCGGTCATCGCCGTCGTCATCGGCGTGACCTTCGTCTCCTTCATGGCCGTCTTCCTCGTCCAGCAGATCGAGTACATCGTCGACCGCGGCGTCAGCGACAGCTTTATGGGACTGATCCTCGTCCCCGTCGTCGAGAAGGCCTCGGAGCACCTGACGGCCATGGACGAGGCGTACGACAACCAGATGAACTTCGCGCTCTCGCACGTGCTGGGCGCCAGCATCCAGACGGCGCTGCTCAACACGCCGCTCGTCGTGCTCGTCGGCTGGGGGCTGGACAAGAATATGGGGCTGAACTTCGAGATGTTCGACGCCGTCGTGCTCATCCTGGCCATCATCGTCATCGGGAATTTCCTGCGCGACGAGAAGAGCGATTACCTCGAGGGTGCGCTGAGCGTCTTTGTTTACGTGCTTATTGCCGTCGCGGCGTGGTATTATCCCGCCCCGCCGGCCGGCGCGGAGATCTCCAGCGGCGATGCCTCGGGTGGTGAGCACGCGAGGATGATGAAGTGGTAGCGAGCTTTGGCGAGTTGCAGCAAGCACAGGAATTGGGGAAAGGACAGCAGCAGCAGCAGCAGCACTCAAGGATCAGAATGCACCTCGTTCAGAACCTACGGATTCATCACTGGTCTCTTTTGCAGATCAACCAGACAGCACCGCGCTGGTCGCGGCCGCCACGGCAAATCACGTTCGGATCCACGGGGTCGACAACGAGGCAGATAGTAGGAAACTCTAATCAATTCTTTTTCAATATTGAACAATGCCTCAAAAACAGAACCAATTTCTATCATCTATCTCATCCCTCCAACGCCCCTGCAACTCCAACGTTAACCCCTCCCACCCCCAACCCCTCCCCAAACACAAACCCCTCCGCCGCCGCCGCACACTCCCATCCAGTCCAAACCGACCACCACCACTCCACGCCACAAGACTCGCAGGTGGGAGTTGAGGTTCTGCAGCATGGAGTCGTGGTCGGCTTGGACTGGGTCGGCGTGGGGCTTCGAATGCGGTGCTGGAGGGCTTGGATGTGGCGGCGTAAGGCTTCGAGCGGGACTTTGGCGAGGAGCAAGGTGAGGTGTGCTCGTCTTGGTGGTCGTCGGTGTTCAGCTCTAGCTGGGTAGGGCCTTGGGTTTGCAAGTGGGAGTACCTAGGCAGGCAGTGCTTTGAGGTGGTGGTCGCCCGGGCGCTGAGGTTGCCTGGTCTCTGGGTCCACGTTGTACAACTTGTCACGGCCTTTGGCTTGCCGGCAGTCGGAGGCAGTGCCTCGAGGCGGTTGTTGCTGAAGCACAGTGCTTCCCAGCAGCCCCAAACACGCCAACCATCCCTCACCGCCCCTCTCCCCACCAGCCATCGCACCCCGGCGTCCTCTCCCCCAACGCTCCAAACCCGTTCTCGCCGCGATCCGCGTCCACCTCCCCGTCGCGCAGCCGCTCATCCTCCGCCACCGCTCTCTCACTCCCCCACGCGCCCCTCTCCCCCCACCCCCACCCCCTCCTCCACATCGACCCGTCAACCAACGCCCGCAACCTTTCCGCCACAGACTCGTACTCCGCGTCCCTGACGGGATCAGCCGCCGGCTGCGCGTCTGAGGCCGCGGGCGGCGGGGTCCAGGGCAGCTGGCGCTGCGCGCGGTCGATCGTGGGAGGCGGCGGGGCGAGCGGCTCGTGGGCCAGGGGTCGCGGCGTGGGGAGTGGTTGGTCCGACTCCGACGCGGGCGGTGGGAGGGCGAGGGCGTCCGTATCGGCTAGCAAGCGGCGGGTCGGTGGGAATGGAAGGTCTGGGGCGGTGCTGCGCGAGGGGAGAGCGAGGGTGGCGGCTGAGAGGGGCGGGGTGCGGAAGTGGGTTGTCCCTGTGTGCCATATGGGTTGATTGGTGGGCGGGGTGGAGGAGGTGAGGTTGGAGGTGGAGGAGGAGGGTCTGTGTGGGGGTGTTAATGGGGGGGCCGGGGTGTGGTTGTGGTAGTAGTGATGGTGGTGGTTGTACGCAGGCTCCGGGTTGTGGGCGTCCTGGTGTTGTTGGTGATGGTGGGTATCGTCCGCAGCCACCGCGTTGTGGTCATGGTGGTCGTAGTAGTGGCGATGGATGTCGTCCGCGGCTACTGGGGTTGGGTAGCTGTAGTTTGCAGCGTTGCCAGCGTCCTCATAGTCATAGCGAGGCGTGTTGCCTGCGCGAGCGGGTTCCTCGATCGTCTGATCGGCAGCATCCACCGAGTCTCGCTCATGTGAGAAAGCGGTGTTGCCAGCATCCACATTCTCATAACCATCCTCCACGTTCGCAGAAGCAGCATCCTCTCCTCTCCGACTCGCATCCATTCCGCCTCCACGGGAACGGAAGGTGAATCCGTAAGCCTCCCAACCCGCGTGCAAATTGCCATACCCGTAGTGCGGGTCCGCAGGAGTGCTGGAGTAGAAGGGCGTATTGATCCCCAACCTGTTGTCTTCGTCGTGCCCGTACCCACAATGGTCCCCGTGAGGCTCCATGTCGGTGTCCGAAAAAGTTCTCTTGCTCATGGTTGCTTTCGTCGTGCTGTGATCAATTGCCTCAGACAAAAGCCGTCTTGGTATTGATGTACAAACAACGGGAAGCTCGAAGAACTCGCCAGGGGACGCCCATACACTGTAGCATGGCGGCGGCCATCGGAAAATAATAGCGGGAAGTCAATTGCAAGCGCTGTCCTCACGCACATAAGCAAATCCAATAACATGCTGGATGATGATAGGAGCATTGTCTCCGATGCCGCGCGAAGACATACAAGCGCGAGGGCGCAAAGACGTTTGTCAGCCGGATCGTTTGCCTGGAGTCTCGTCAGTCGCGATCGGTCGTCCAAGGCAGCTGGGAAGAGGACCTGGTGGAGCCTGTTGTATTAGAGTTGGGCCAGCGGGATGGCACCCCGCTGCAAGACGCCTACCGAGTACGGAAGGACGTCGTCTCTGGAGGCCACAAAGTACGGCATTGTGCTTCCTGTCGATTCGTCGTTTCCTGTATCCCCTCTCGACCCGCTAAAATCCAATGCGATAAATACCGACGCTTGAATTCATTAATCGCTGCCCTGACCATCGAGCTCTGACCCAACGAAGCCCAGGCAAAGACCGGAAGTGAAGTGTCCTCATGCCAAACTTAAAAACAAGGACACCAATATCAGACCCCCCACAACACCGAGAACACTGCGGAATCTCACGAAGTGATTACAACGAATGCGTGGAACTGAGTTGGAGCAGATTTTCTTGGATACTAGCGTGGAACAATATCTAGACGTACTGCCACGAAGAGGCTGTGGCGCAGATGTGCCTTCTCGTAGCTCCGGTCCAGAAAAATATCTCGCCCGGTGCCTGCCCGATAGCGATAATGTCTTGCCTTCTCGCAATAGCCAGATTCGTAATGATCAAAGGGGAAAAAAAAAGGAGATCCTCGTGTATAAAGGTTTCGCTCGCTCGGCCGTATATTCGTTCCCCGTCTGCGGGTTTGTTGAAGAGTAAAAAAAGAAAAACACGTGAAATAGGAAATCCGTAAGGTCCAAATTAAAGGGGGGGAGACACCAGGGTATTCAAGTAAGAGTAGCCATGGCGATGGCCACCTTCTTGGCCTGCTTCTCCCTTTGGCGTTCTGCGACAGAAGAAGTCTCGTCAGCGAATGCTCTGATGAAGTGATCATTTCGAGGAAATCCAATCATGGCGTCAAACCCACCAATAAAAGAACAGAGTACATTATTCGGCAGGATCAATCAATGAGCGGACCGGACCAAGGCCATCCTACCTTTCCTATCCTTCTCCACGCGGATGACGTTCCTGGGCGGGCTCGGGTTGCGCTCGATTATGGGCAGGATCTCCCTGTCGCGGCGGTCGCGGTACTCGACGAGCTGGTACTCGTCGGTAGAGCGGTCGCGCACGCGCACGAGCGTCTTGTCCTGGTCCTCGCGCTCACGGCGCAGGGCGTGGCGCTCGAGCTCGAGCGCGCGGATCTCGGCCTCGATGTCGCGCGTGCTGTGCGGGTCGCGCTCCTGCACGACGAGCGTACCGCTGTGTGAGGAAGGCGGCGGCGCGCGCTCTTCGATGATCGTGCGGCGGTCTTCGTAGAATTCGGGCGCCTGCGGTGGGGCCGGTGGGGCGGGCCGCTCTTCGATAACGGTCTTGCGCTCTTGCACGACGGCCTCGGAGGCGCTGCGGTTGCGGGTGCGGTGGCTGCGCTCGCTGCGGGGCGGCGAGAGGTAACGGCTGTGGTGGTGGGAAGAAGGGGCGACGCTCGGAGATGGTGCGCGTCGCGAGCGGGATCGGGAGTGGTGGGAACGGTGCGAGTGGTGGGAGCGGATGGTTGAAGGTGCGAAGTTCGAGGGAGGGTTGATGTACTCCTTGCGGATGAGCTCCTCGTGTCCGCCCTCTTGTGGGGGCGCCGGTGCCTCTTCAACCTTCTCTTCGAACTTGTAGACAGTCTTCTTGTCTGTAGTACTGTTAGTGATCGCCATTGTGTTGCTGAGATGGGATACTGACCTCCTGCCTTGTACATCTCACTGATCTTGATAACTTCATCAATCTGGTCCTTCTCCAGAGCGATTCTTAGAAGGAAGAAGTCCTCTTCTTCGTCGTATGGGTAGGCGAGGTCGTGCAGAGCATCCCTGTGGACCAATCGCTTTGGCATGCGGGTTTTGCCCTTCTTTCCGACGCGGCGCTCAGGTGAAGAGCTTACTCTCGAGGCGCTCTCGAAGCTAGAGCTGCTGCTACTGGAGGAGCTCGAAGACCTCACAGTGGAGGGTGCCTTCGTCGACGGAGCCTTCGAGCTCTTGTGACTCTTCGAGCGACCGCGGCCGCCACGACGGTGCACCGACCGTTCACGCTTGATCTCGACCTCACGGTAATTCTCATGTTCCGGGTGGTGATTATGGTAGTGGTACTCGTCATAGTGATCCGGCTTCCTAATAGGCAGCGGGACAGGCGTGTACGGCGGCATGCGATACTCCTCTCTGTCGTACCGCGGGCCCGCAGGGCGTCGATCAAAGGTATCCAAACTGCTCTGGCGTCGGATCATTCCCGGCCTCGGCGGAGGCCCGAAGCGGTCAAATTCTTGCTCCCTGGGCCTGTATGGCGTCAAAGCCATCTGCGCCAGCTCGCGCGGGTCGACCTCGCCGAAGAGCTCCCTGTCCGTCCGGCGTTTCGGGCGGTTCTCGTGGAAAGTGTCTTGGAAGATACGGTCGCGCTCACGCTCATCGTTGAAGCGGGCAGGAGGGCCACGGCTGTAGGGGCGCTCCTGCACTGCGACGCCCGGAGGTGGACGCTCAGCATAGCGGTAGTCCTCCTCGAAGCGACTTCTGGGAGGCTCGGGCGGTGGAGGGGGGCCGCGGCCGAAGTTGTCAAAGCGGTCTCTGTCCCATCTCTGAGGCGCGGGCGGGTAGTCACCGTACGCCAGGTCGTCGGCGGACGAGCGGTAGCCGCCAGCGAAGCGCGACATGGCCGGTGGAGGCGAGGCTAGTTGAGGTGAGGTGGTGGTGGTGGGTGGGTGGGGTGCTGTGAGACAGACGTGGTGCTCGGTGAGGAGAGGTCGGCCGCCGAATGAATTTTGGCGGTGGAGGCTCTGGCCAGCAGGCAAATGATATCAGAGCGGCGCGGCGACTCGGATGCGAAAATGTAGGCGCGGTGGAGTATGGAGTTGGTAGCGTGTGCGTGGATGTTGCAGGAGGCTGGGCCTGCACGAGGGGGAGGGGTGGTACGTCACCCGACTGCAATAGCGCCCAATCAGCGGGGTCTGCTGCCCAGCGTTCCCTGTATAGATGAGTCGTGGGCTGCGGCCGTCGGTGGGAGGATGCGATATCGACGCGATATGAGTGCGGGCGTACGTAGGCAAGAGTAAGTATGGGATTGCAGCGAGCTACTCAGGCACCGAGGACCAGAGAATGCGAGTTTTGCTGGACGAGAGAGACCCTCATCCGCGTTGCGCGACCGGGTCCACAGATGGCATCCCAGCTCCCACCTCCCACGTCCATCAGCCCTGCCGGCAAGCCCGCACGCAGCGCCGATCTCCACACTTGGGCTCTGCGGAAATCATCAAATCCTCCCGCCAAAACGCTCGGAACACACTTATTACACGCCCGACTGGTATGTGAGCCCGACCCATGCACACCATGTGGCTGGGAGGGATTTTTGTTGTGTTTGAATCCCGTGCCAGCACGTGCATCTACGTTCGTACCTGTCATCGCGTTGGACCAGCTAATGTTAGAAATAATCAAGGTGCATCCTCAGGCAAGGTTGGGACGATTGGGCATTATCTCGTAAGGCTGAAATGATGCCATCAGGCCCGTTCCCTAATTACTTGACCCCATGTGTTCGACGGGGATCCATGAGGAAGAATAGTTCACGCGATAGTATGACTAGTCACTTGCAGCTGCTCGGATGCATTGTTTGTACTCAGCCATCCACCGGCAAGATCATGTTGGGCATGTATTTCGAACACAGGAATATACAGATGCCTTGGATTGATATATGCCCAGAACTGAGTGCCCAACCTGTTCAGGGCATGGTCTGCTACACGTGTGATGGCGTAGAAGAATCAAGACAAGAAACAATATTCAAATTGGGTAATGATCGTCCCATAAGAAATGTGTTGGTGGTAATCGGAAGAAAAAGCAACCGATAACGGCGGTAGTGACACTTGGTATCACTGGATCTATAGTAATTGCCATGTCCAGATAATTGCCCGCTCCAAAATCCGACCATGTGTCCGGAAGACAAAAACGAGTATCGCATGCATTCTTTTTAGCACCGGCACTAGTCGAAACGTACGATGAAGCGCGATCTAGGCCGGAACACGAGGCAAGCAAATAAACAGTAATGGCCGCTAGCTGTTGCGGTCACCCGAAAGCGTCAAGAGAGACGTAAGCTTTCGCATGACAAACGAGAGAGCGTATATCTCGCCATCACAAGCCCGAACGAGTACCAAACTGATGCGATCAGAATTGTGGACCTAGAAAACACCCCTCACCACACCCCGTGGGGAGAGAGAACAGACTTCGCCCAAAATACGCCTTCTCCAATTCTTCTTACTTCACCATTGAACCTCGCCAGTCTGCCTCATCAAACCGCACCTCGTCCAACATCCATTTACGCACAAAGCCGACCTCAGCCGCAACGCTAACGCTTGATTTTGCTGCTACTCCGGCGCCCGTACCTGAGAGCAGCGTCGCCTCTCGGCTGTCGGCAGCGAATTGTCGCAAGCGCACATCCTGCTGACCGTAGGAGCACCGCATTTCGCCGCCGGGGGCTCTGGGGCGCCGGACGCGCTACTCCACATTAGTAAGGTGATAACCTTGTCCCGGTAGCGGAAAAGTCTCGATAGCACCTCGAGGATGCGGTCTTCTCGCCTCTGTGTGAACGACGCTGTTCAGGTTGCACGATAGCCTTGTGACAGAAGCCCAAGCACGACCAAGCATCCGCAGTGCTGGGCGGTGGCACGGCCAATGCTGCGATAAGCCGCTGCTAACAAGAGATGGCTTGTCTTGGGGTGGCCTTGGTATTCTTCCAAGAACAACCTTAGCCTCGATAAGGATTCAGCCAAGGTCGCTAGCTTTTCGTGTCTGGCCTTGGCTTCGCATGAAACCTAAACTCGCGCATTCCGTCTTTACCTAGGTCTAGATCATAGCGCTTCAGCTGCTATCTTCCACGTGAGCCGTCGTTCGGTTCGCTTGTCACACAGGGAACGAACTCGCGCACTGCACTGTCATGCTTTACCAAGGGACTTAGTTCTCACTTCTGATAAGAAGGCAATGTACCAATGACGGGAGCACGACGACGGTGGCTGTAGCATAGACCCCACCCACGCGCGCCACATCCATCAATCCGCTCTTCACAGACGTGGGCGATCATGTGCCGTTTCTGGTGCACAGAACCTTCGCTAATTGATAACGTTGCAACCCTGCGGCCGCACCGACAGAGCTTATTTGCCTGTCGCGTGCGCTGAAGGTTGTTCGGCCGATGCAGTGCGACGGTGCCATCTGCGCGCCTTCCTCCAGTCGATGAGCCGAGCATGTCTGGGCTCTAAAAGCTGCCCGCGTCCCTTGCAAGAACTTGCGACAGCTATTCATTGCAAACTCATCCGTCTGGCGAAAGGGCATCTGAAGGACAGCATGGCGCAGAACCACCAGGACGCCGCAGCAGAGTAAGTGATCCTCTCACCTTGGCCTTCATTCAAACCACTGCAACGCACCATACTCACAGCACCACAGGCTGCACGAAGAGTTCGCCGAGCGCGTCCCCAACAAAGAGCGCGACATGGCCGGCGGCTACATCGGACGCCCCGACCTCGACGAAAAGGAAGCCGCCGCCACGCCGACTGACGTCGAGCTCGACCCGACGGCCGAGGGCGAAGAGCCCAACGAGCATGAGAAGCGTACTCTCCGCCGAGTAGGCGAGAACCTGCCCGCTTCGGCCTACTTGATCGCCGTTGTCGAATTGACAGAGCGATTCACCTACTATGGCTCCCAGGGTTTGTTCCAGAACTACATCAACAACAGGCCGAACGGCGCCGATGGTGCTCCTGGTTTGGGTCTGGGTCACCAGGGTGCTACTGGACTGAATCTTTTCTTCCAGTGGTTCTGCTATGGTACGTTGGAAGGCATGCTTTCAAAGCTGGCTCGATCCTGACAATTTTCTCAAGTGACACCCATCCTCGGTGCTGTTATCGCCGATCAGTACCTTGGCAAGTATAAGACAATCTTGCTGTTTGCGGGCTGTTACTGGGTCGTAAGTATCGAAATTCGCCCGGCCTCTTCATGCCACCACTAATCCAAGCTTCCAGGGCTTGATCATCCTTTGGGTCAGTGCCTTACCCTTCTCTGTTGAAGGCGGACACGCACTCGGCGGCTACGTCACGGCAATCATCATTATCGGCCTCGGCACCGGTGGCATCAAATCCAACATTGCTCCTCTGATCGCCGATCAATACCAACGCCGCAAGATGGCGATCAAGGTTCAGAAGGGCGGCGAACGCACGATCATCGACCCGGCTATCACCTACCAGCGTATCTACATGGTCTTCTACTGGTGCATTAACCTCGGCTCGCTCTCCTTGATCGCCACGCCTTTCATGGAGAAGGCCAAGGGCTTCTGGACCGCCTTCTTGATGTGCTTCTGCATGTTCAACGTCGGAATCGGCGTCCTCATCCTGCGCCGCAATTCATACGTCGTCCGCCCGCCGCAAGGTTCCATCATCACCGACGCTTTCAAGGCTATCGGCATCATGATTAAGAAGCGCAACACGAACGCCCCGAAGCCCTCCTGGCGCGCAACCAATGGCATCACCAAGCCCGTGCCCTGGAGCGACCATTTTGTGGACGAGCTCCAGCGCGCCCTCAAAGCCTGCAAAGTCTTCGTCTTCTGTAAGTAAACCCTCCCCTTCTCCCAGAGCATTAGAACTCACTAACACTTCCCCTCACAGACCCCATCTTCTGGGTCTGCTACGGCCAATTTTCCTCCAACTTCGTCTCCCAAGCCGCCCAAATGCAAGGGCACGGCATGCCGAACGACTTCATGCAGAACTTTGACCCCATATCCATCCTCATCTTCACGCCCCTGCTCGACCGCATCCTCTACCCCATCCTCCGCCGCGCCGGCATCGAGCTCCGCCCCATCGCCCGCATCACCATCGGCTTCTCCTTCGCCGCCCTCTGCATGGCGTACGCCGCCATCGTCCAGCACCTCGTCTACTCCGCGGGGCCCTGCTACTCCGCGCCCGGCGCCTGCCCCGCCGGCATGGACGGCGAAACGCCCCTGCCCAACCACGTGCACATCGCCGTGCAGACGCCCGCGTACGTCTTCATCGGCCTCGCCGAGATCTTCATCTCCGTCACGGGCCTGGAGTACGCGTACACGAAGGCGCCGCCCAGCATGAAGAGCTTCGTGCAGAGCATGTACCTGCTGACGAACGCGTTCGGGTCCGCGCTGAGCGAGGCGCTGCTGCCGGTGCTCGTCGACCCGAAGATCCTGTGGATGTACGCGGGCATCGGCGTGTTCACGGCGGGGACCGCGGTCGTCTTTTGGCTGCTGTTCCACCATTATGATGCGCTGGAGGAGAAGATGTATGATCTTGACAGGGATCTGCCGACGCTGGCGAAGGGCGCGCAGGGGATCGTGGAGGAGAAGAAAGTGGATGAGTGAGGTGCAGCGCGGATGAGGTGGCTTCTCGCTTCGATGGGTGAGGCGGGAGTCTGGCTCATTGCTATAGCTGCCTTTTATAAGTAGGTCCGTAATCCAATGCGAAGTGGCGGTCCAGTGTCTATGAAGCATCTGCGACTGAATCCAGCGAATGTTGAAAGCCAGGGTGACTGTGTCTTTCGTGATAGCAAACTCCCCTCCAGCACCATCGCTAGTGCGAGTCTCCACAGCTTTGGGGAGCGCAGCACTTAGCGAATTTAGTCGAGCGGTTTTGCCATGCAGTAGACTCTCGAGTCCAAGGACAGGCGGTGTTTCAAAAAGTTTTTCTTCGATGCTGTAGACGTGACTATCAGGCTCCCCAGCGGCAGCCGATCGAGATAAGATCCGTCTCAGTGCCAGAAATCGCCCCTCGCTCGCCCCATCAAACGAGCCCAGTTTTAGAATGATATCCTTGTTTGAACCGACCTCCCAACTCCCGCTAGAACGCATGCCCAGAAATATCACACCCGGCAAGACGAAAGTCCCCGCCACCAAACCACACCTCTCACTGCCTCGGCCCATCCCTCGACCACCCCATAGCCCTCATCCTCGCCTCGATCCCACTCCACACCTCCTCAACGACCTCGCGATCCCTCCATCTCGCATGCCCCTTATCCAACCCAACACTCAGCACGCCTCGCCCCCATCCCTTCACCGTATCCGGCACCACCTCGCCCTGCCACCCAACATACACGCCGAGCACATGGCTGAACAGATCCGCGGGCGCCTGCCACTTGTAATTCTTGAACTGCCACGCCTGGCCCGTCGTGAAGACCGCGACCACGCGGTTCCAGTAGTCCGGGCGGAACTGGTCGGGCGAGTCGACGAGGATGAAGCGCATGGGCCGCTGCGGGTCGATCGACGGCAGCAGGCGCGTGAGCTGCAAGATGTTGGGCGCGGTCGACGACGCCGTCTCCGGCGCCTGGTACTGCCCGTCCTGCAGGAAGGCCTTGACGTTCGGCATGCGGATGAGGCTCGAGGCCGAGGGCGAGAGGAGGATGATGGGCTCGGGGCGGCGGCCGCCGGAGGGCTTGCCGGAGGGGCGCAGGGCGGGGTTGGCGCTGAGGGGCGCGCTGGGCGCGGCGGCGGCGGCTTTGGCGTTCTTGACGTGGAAGGCGGCGCTGAACTTGCGGATGCCGCTGAAGTCCTGCACCTTGACGCCGCGGAGGACGGTGTTGCGGTCGCCCATCTTGCGCTCGAGCGCGTAGATTTCGCGCAGGCGGTCTTCCTCGCGCTTGCGGGCGGCGGCGTCCGTGACGCCAGCGTCGCGCATCTCGACGTCTTCGCCGCCGGCGGCGGTGACGGCCGCATCGCGCGCCTCGGCTCGGGTCTGCTGGTTGTCGTCCAGGCTCTTGATGAACTCGCTCTCTTCCTCGCCGCTCTCGCCGCTGAGCCAGTTCACGAGGTCAAGCTTCTCCACGAATACCAAGTTCGTCACAGTCTCGTTCTTTCCAAGCCCTGAAAGCTCGCCGTTCAGCGCCTGTGTTGCCGCGATGTATTCACCAGTTCCCTTGTCGCGATTCTGCCAGCAGAAGAACGCCGAGCGCAGGTCGATCGGCTTCCCGCCGAGAGCAGCGCTGATGAAGCGCGTCCCCTGCGTGAGCGGTACCGAGATGTGTTGGTCATTGCGATTAAAGACCAGGTATCCAGCGGCTGCGAGCGATTGTTCTGCGGTTGTTGCTTCTGCCGACGTAGTTGGAATGGGTAAGCTCGAATCCGCGATAGATGAGCGCAAGAGCGCTAGAGGATCGGGAGGAAGGCCGTCTGTGGTCGCCATGGTGTCGTTTGTCTAGAGAGATCGTGCGCAATGGTTGATGTTGTGAGTGGAAGATCGTCGTGGTCGAAGTCCAGGGTTGCGAGACAGGCCGTTTCGGGAAGCTTTGGCGACGCGCAGCTGCAGCTTCACTTCACTTCATCTCATTTCAGCATGCTGGGGATCTTGTTCATTTTCCGGGCTCAACATAGAAGGTGTTGTCATACTCGCATGATGTATTGATGGTATTGCACGACATTTTAGGCGCAAAGAGAAGTACAGGGTTCGCTTGAACCATTACAGCTCGCAAGATAACCCATCTCTGCGGGTGGGGCTGATGCCGCGCTCGTTTGTTTTGGGGCTGCTAATCCTTTCCTCGAGAAGACATGAATGTCGCTGAGTTATGTCGTGGATTGTTTGCGCTTTTGTATGATTACATCATGCACAGGAGCTCGTCCCAGTGGCACTGACCTGCAGAGGACTTCGGGTGTCTGCATTTCCAGTGAGGGGACAGTCTTGCTATAGTCTACTAACAGTGCAGAAGAGTATCTCCAAGTTGCATGTCTATCTCGGTATCAGTTAAGCGAAGCCAATATTCCACAAGATCGCATCCCACGCCGGCGTCAAAGCTCCCTTGATCAACATCATTAATGCGCGCTTGGAAAGATCGGATTGGCAACGAGGAATGACAACTGAAATCCGATTCGCGCGGGGAAAACGAAGAGAACGGCCTCCCACAAGTGGCACCAGATGGTGCGATGGGAGTGCTAGCCCTTGTCTCCGAATCACATGACTAGCAGGCGATGAAAAAATAAATGAGAGACGCCGCCGGGGTTCGAACTCACCAGCAAAAGAACAACTACACCTCATTTGGTGCGCCGGAAGAAAATCCTGTCGAGTTTTGCTTACTGGGGTGTCGCCAGAACACTAGTAAACGGAGGTGCAGTCCCGCTCAGGCGTTGCCCACTTCGCCACGAAACCCCAAGCCTACCGCTTATGCTCTGGGTACGTCAATGGGAACATCACACGTATATATAAGCTGGGTTCGCTTACTTAGGGGCATAAGGGGTCTGCGCGACAGATCACGTGGTGACAGTGATTATGCACGTGACTCGCCGTTGCTTCAGTCTCTGTCGTGTACTCAGATACATTCGCCAGGGCAGTTATGTCACGATGCGGTATGCCAATTGTAAAGTGAGAGCAATGCCAAAATGGAGAACCCTCGTCTCGTGGCTGTACTACAATGGTTGCACGTTCTGGTCTGGTATCTTCTCTTTGCGCTGCGGAGGTTTCATCAATCAACTGAGACGTTTGGTCGAAGGTGCCGGTCCCCCTACAATCACTAATATCTAACAATGAATAGCTAGCTGTCGCTTTCAGTGGCGGCACGGTTCCAACGACCACGGCGCACCCGACCATGAGTCTCCGATAGCACGCCTCTTCCGATCGCCACACACCACCTCTTCCTCTATGTCCGCCAGACTGCGCTGTGCATGAGTACCAGATGGGCCAACAATGCGCAGCACCCAGGGCTAGAGCTATCTGTCTCAATTGGCCTTGATGTTGAAGAACTCAGTCACCACTCTCGTCCTCAATCCCGGAGAGAAGTAGTCATAGCCAACCACGACATTGCAATCGGTCGTGTAGATCGTGGTTGGGATTTGGCCCAGGTAAAGAATGCTCCACTTCAGTGCGCGTCAGTCAAGAATCTCGGACTCAATTTGAATTAAACCTACGGAAGCTACTTCTTCGTCGAAAAACGAACGCTTGACCAGGCCGCTGAAGACCGCGGAAGAGGTGACAAGGATATCTTTTTCGAAGATTGGGAAGTTGGAGATGACATATCCCGTCCAGACGTCTGGCTTGGTGCTGTTGGCATCATACGTCGTGACAACGTTATTGACTTGTCCCTCGGCTGTGACGTTGGAATAATCGAAGGTTGAAGACGCGAGGTTACCATCATAAGCCTCAGTAACGCGAACAAACTTGCGCTGGGCAGAGTTCTCGATGTAGCCAGCAGTGACATGCGAGAGGTTCGTGTTCCTGCGGTACTGTTAGCAACGCATCGCGAAGTCGTTCGAGGAATGATATCACCATTTGTGCTGAACGAAACTCGTTTCGAACTCCGTATGAACAGTCGGAAGCTGTGGCTGCTGAAAGTTTCTAGAGAACTCATCCATCGATGATGGGAATGGCTTGCATCCTTGGATTTTGGCAGCTTGACTACCGACGCTCAATAACAGGAGCGAGCCCAAGATCTGGTGTATCATTTTCGCAAGAGATGAGTTGAAGGTAGAATGAAGTTGGAGAGAGGGCCTTTGCTGTGTTGGTGTCCATCAAAGCAACATCGACGGCCTAAGAGAAGGCTTTATAGCATGTCGGTGTATGCCCTAGGAACTCGTCACGGCACTCTGCGTCGTCATCAAATCTCGCCTACTCGGTCTTTACTTTCGAGAAGTCAATTACTGGTCATTGCTGCTACCTACATTGCTCGGTCTTTGAGTTTCGGTGACAGGTACTAGTTCACTCCTCTGCTCGGTCTTTGAGTTTGTTAGTGGCCGATTAAAGTTTCGCCCTTGCACACGTGGGTCCCTGACGAATCTCCAGCCTACACTGTCATGCTACGAGTGGAGACACGTCGATGTCTGGCAGATTCGACCATCAGATCGCCTAATTAGCTTGCCTCACCACGTGGAATGCTTACCACTATCCTCGGCACCGAGAATTGCGCCATGCTCGCAGGCGCCAGATACGGCTGCTTGCGGTAACAAGGCTCTGCAACCATGTCCACCAGAACGAAACGTACGCGAAACTTGACGGTCAGGCAGTCGCACCACGGCTGCTACACTTGCAAGTATGTTCGTAACAACGTGTTGTGATTCAATTGTGCTTACCTCGGTCAGGGATCGCAAAGTCAAATGTGATGAGGTCAAACCAACATGCCTGCGATGCATCCGAGCAGGCAGGCTGTGTGAAGGCTACCCGAACCGAGATCCGCCTCATGAGGCAAAAGCTGTCTGCTCGCCTATCCATATCCACCTGCCTGACGAGATCGTTTTGCGCGCAAGCAGTCCGGGAAGCACTAGCGATAGTTGCATGTTTTCGAAGCTAGGCTGTGCGCTATTACGGGACGGTTCTTCCAGAGGCTCCGCGAAGACTGCCCCTCTCTGGGACTCTCTATTGCCGCAGTTGGCGCTCTCAGACTGCGGTATACATAATGCAACCGCGGCTCTTGGAGCCGCAGCTCAGTCGCAAATACAGAAGAACGACAAGGGTGCTGTGGCTCTGCTGCGATGGTACGGCAAAGCCGTTAGCCAGGTTCAAAAGCAACTAACAGCTAAACGTCTCGAGTCCAAGTCCATTCCAGCCGTCTGTCTACTGCTGGCGTTCGTGGATCTTCTTGCAGGCCGAGAGCTCCAGGCTCTTGCTCATTTCCAAGGATTCATCGCACTGCTGCTACATCGAACTGGTTCTTATAATCGCGCCATCTCCACGAGCCCTCCCACAAGCCCTATTAGTTCCAAAAGTGACGACGCGCCACACTTCATCGCGTCCGATGAACTGGAATACGCAGCATTGATCCTAGACATCAATATAGCAAGCTACGTCCTCAGCACCGGACCACGACTCCCGCCAATCTCCACCCACCCGAACGCCTACGGCCAGACCACGACAGACGCGGAGTTCCTGGTCCTCCAAATCCTCCATGCAAGCTATGCCTTCGCGAGCACTGCCTCCCACTACAAATATCTTCCCCACGCCCTCCGTCCCGACGGCCTCTCCATCGACCAAAGCCGCCATATAGCACGCCTACAACATACCATTGCCCGAACGACCACCCTCGCCTCGGGCTCTCCTGGCCCCACCCAAATCCGTGCCCTCGTCCTTAACATACACGCAAAATCCTGCCTAATTTACCTTTGCACCCTCCTCTCACCGTACGAAAGGTCCTACGACGCATACGCCGACGTATTCGAATCCATCGTCGGGGACGCCACGGCGGTCCTCGCCCAACCCCTTCCTCGAACAAGCTTCACCCTCCCAATCCCCTTCACGCCCGATCTCGGCCCTACGCAACCCCTCTTCCTCACAGCCCTGAAATGTCGCTTCGCTTCGATCCGCCAACGCGCCATCTCTCTCCTGAAGCAAGCAGGCCGCGACGGCCCCTTTGACGGCCGCCGAGCAGCAGCGATCGCGACGCGGGCATTTGAGATAGAAGCTTCGGGACCCGAAGGGGAGAACGAGGTGCCCGAGGAGCGAAGGCTGCACGGGTGCGGCGCAGAGCCAGTGGCGGCGGGAGCGGGGTTCGTGGGCGTGATGTTTTCGCTGTGTCGAGATGTTGATGGACTCGTGGCAGCGCAAGAGAGTGGCAAGGATGGGGAGGTAAGGTGGTGGAGGATGTGGAGGGAGGTGGTGAGTATCGGTTGAGGCGAGTTGCTGAGATGAGATCGGCTTCTCGAGATGACCCGGCAACAATTAAGTCATTGGTCTGGCGAGAGTTCGATAGCAGGGCACTTTGAAGAGAGACGGCAAGATGTTGCAGTTCCCTAGCCGTAAGCCAGTAAGCACAAGGCGTTCTACTTACATATGCCATCAGATCTACTGGGATGATCAGAACGTATTGGTGTTTGAATACTACTGGTTCCCACTGGAGCCATGCCAGCACAATAGGCCCATAGCCATGATCAGGGACGAGGCAAACGGTGGCTTGCTGCAACAGCGCTCATTCAAGCTAAATAAGAAGAACATACCACACTGGTAGCTAACATTAGTTAGACAGCCGCTAGAATCCGTGGAGACTTGGGCCCATTCAATTACGCTAGTCACCCTCATCGGCATCAATATAAGGCCCTGCATTTCAAAAACGATTGCTTCTTCACAATTATTTCGATCTGTTTGTTGCACGAGAATAGTGGCCCACTACCAATCACACTAAATGCCACTTTTGTATAGCGCATCAGATCCCGCCGCAATGGATGATCGACACGTCGGAGTTTCTAAGCCATATCTACGGAATCGCCCTTCATCAACAACCTCATCGCGACTGGGCTCTCTACTCTGAATAGACGACCCAAATACCCGAAATCTGACTCGACATATCTCCCTGGTTAACGGACGCTATTATTCTGAAGCCTTTGCAAAAGCCACACTCCGGCACAGAGATAAGGTCGAGCATCCGTCAACCATCTCAAACATGACCGTGGGAAACTTCCCCCTCCAAGGCAAGATCGCGGTAGTGACAGGTGGCGGCTCTGGTACCTGCCCTAGCATCCCTGATGAAGATACCTGACAGATACTGATCATCAAACAAGGCATCAACCTCGCCTTCGTAAGACTTGCGCTCGCATGCGAAGCAAAGGTCCTCATCGCCGACATCAAGCACTCACCGGAAGCCCAAGCCCTCACGGACGATCCCAAACTCGCCGACCGCGTCGACTTCACACACTGCGACGTGTCCAACTGGGCAGACCTCGACGCCCTACCCGCCGCCGTCACCCACGCCCTCGGCCCCAGCGCCGTCGCAGACGTGTGGGTCGCGGACGCGGGCGTCTTCCAGCCGCCTTGGAGTACGTACCACGACGACCCGGAAGACTCCCACTACCGCGCGATGCGGATCAACGCCGACCACCCGATGAAGCCGACGCGGATCGCGACGCGCGCCCTGCTGCGCGCCGACAAGCCGGGCGTCGTGCTGATATTGGCCTCTTCCGCGGGCCTCGCGGGCTTCTACGCCTCGCCCCTTGCGGCCCTCCGGCGTCGCAGCCAAGTACCTTTCCGGGCGGAAACCGTGCGGGTCCGCAAAGTTGTGCTCGTTGCGATGGACTGCCCAGACGGAGGCGCCGAGCTCTGTGCTTTCGTCGAAAAACTCTCCAGCCACGACGCAGCCGCCCTTGGGGACGGTTCGGAAGATGGGGTTGGAGACGATGGGCGTCAGGCGGAGTGTCTCGTCAACGACTGCCCAGAGGTACTTGCAGGAGCTCAGCTTGGGCCCGATGCAGATCTCATCTTCGCTCGCGAAGGTCGTGCGGATCTCGGAGATCAGACGCTCGAGTGTCTTTGGGTAGTGAAGGAGGGAGAAGAAGGCGGTGCTGGTGACGGGTCCAATGGAGGTGGTCCCTGTGTCAATGTCGATAAGCTGTTTGTTCCAGTGCCTACGGCGAGCACACGGTTCCGAATCGATGGAGAATATCCGCAAGTTGCATTTGACTTCCAGGAGCGCTGGGTCACGTAGTCGTCTATTGTGTGGAAGAAATGCGATACTCACCGATAGCCGCCAACATAAACACCTCCAGCCAGAAATCCTTCGGGCTGAACTTCAAGCCGAGCTTCGCGTTCTCAGTCTCCATCATCGACTGAAGGAAATCCGGCTGCCTGGCATCCCGAGGGAGCCCAGACTGAGACTTGGTTTGGCTCCAGAGCCAAGACCCCCAGCGCATCATCTTCTTGTACTGCGGCGCGAGCAAGAGCTTGTCGATATTCCGCTCGTGGAGCTTCGGTTGAAAATTCGACTGGAATCGGGCTGGTCAGCAGACAAGGCAAAGATGCAATTGGAAACACCGAGGAGCATACCGTGTTCGCGCGCCAACTGGTCATCATGCCCGCCGACGGCATTCAGCGGTTCTCCTCGCTCAGCATGAGGTTCGGGTTGGCGCCCAGCCCCAGCCGCATGATGGTGCCGAAGCCAAAATACATGCACTTTTATGCGAGATCTTGCGGAGCGCTCCACGCGTCTGATTGCTCGGGAGCGAGGAGCGACACCAGGGTGGCGATTTTGTCGTGCAGCGAGCCCTCCATGCCCTTCAGGCTTTCGGGGCGCCACATCTGGAGGTGGGCTTTCCGCTTGAGGTTGACGACGCCGCGGTTGGTTGCCGAGATGGTGTTTGGCGTCCTGCTGGCGCTGACACCCGCGTAGCGCGTGCTCTTCGGCAGTTTGGAGGGCGAGCCGTAGACTTGGTTGAAGGCGTCGGCATCGTCGAAGATGATCAGGTTGGGCCCGATGCGCAGGATGGGCCCTACAGGGATGTTACTACTGCTCCATGGTGGCGATGGTCGACGCCGATAATGGACTACTTACCATATCGGATGTGCCATTGGTGGAGCTTCACGTGAAGCGAGCCTCGCGCGGCATAAGACGACACATACCAGTCAGAGACAGCAGCAAGCTTGGAGCCAGGGTACTTCGACAACGGGCGAACAAACAGTCTGTAGACGATCAACCCACAGGTCTGTAACAACTCGCCGTTAGCCTGTGTGGAACCAGCGATTGATCATCTGGCATCAGGCGACCTACATACAGCACCAACGCAGGAACGCCGATTAGAGCAAACGTCGACAAGTTGCCCATGATCGTGGATGCTACGTCCGAGGTGCGACCGGCGAGCGTGTTTACTGCTGTGTAGACTCGAACCTCTGCGTGGTTTAGTTTGATCTGGATGGGGATCTGATAAGCTGTGCGTCAGTAAATGCGTGCCTTGCGTGGTAGGGTCCACTGGAACCCATTTTCTGGTCTGGGGTCGCGTCACCTTTTGTTTCCGTTGGTGCAAAGAAGAGACAGGGATTGTGGGCTCCAATACCACGCTAGTAGCATGAGACGAATGCTACTATGGTTAGAGTGCAATTGACCACTGTGAGCTCCCCACATATCGTAAGTAAAGTCAACCAACAAAATTCCCGAAAAATTGAAGCAGCGGTTCACAAGCAAGTCAGTAATAAGACATGGAGGTGAGAGGCGGAGGGTGCGGTCCATTCCTCGATCTCGGAAACTGTGCCATCTCTCGCGGGTGCATTTACCGCTGTCCCTGACCCTAACGCTCACTCGCAATCGATGCCAAAGCCCCATACTCGTTGAGCCACGAAAGCCTTGACACGTCATTTGGTTTCGACGTTAGATGCCCGAGAGCGTCATGGTTATTGAACAGATCAAGTGTGGCGGCACGTTCCGAGCAGAGAAGGTAATGCACTCGCACCAGAACAGGAAATCGCAGCACCAAGCCATTTCATATGCACCTGAGACGTGGATCCTAGCGCAATATGATCGATCGACCAGCCTGTCGGTACACGGTCGCGGGCTGATCAGTGGAGACAAGACTGGAACCCACGCTGAAGCCCGAGTCGTTGCGCTATCTCTCAACGACGACCGTCCGGTACGAGTAAGTTCGGCAGCTCAAACCACTCCACCGCCCCTGTAGAGGTCTTCACTCTGAGACCGCGTCTTGAGCCGACACTCTGCAAGACCCATTTCGTTTCTCCGTTGAGGTGAGTCTACCTGGTCTGGTCTGGCCGGGCTGGGTGTTGCTGACGCGAGCGGTGTTTGGTGTAGATTGTCAAGGCGAGCGGGCGCACGGCGGTGTTGAGGGGCGTGTTGGGGCGGGAGAGCGATGGGGAGATGGTGAGCACGAGCGAGCATGTGAAGGCTAATGTCGAAGGGGGGTCGGCGAAGCTGTGAGGTTTGTTTCGGCGTTTGACGTCGGTAGGGGTTTGTACAGTATTCGAATCCAGGAGTCCCGAGGACTTCGATCGAGCAGGGCGTGGCATTTTGAACGGATCCTCGAGACTGCCGAAGTGGGTGGTCGGGCGCCAAGGCTGAACATATAGAGGCAACCATCTGCAGGATCAGTGGGCAGGGTGGGTAGTTCTTGCGACCCTTCACCACGAGTACCGTACGGCCACACGTGCAACGCGGCCGCGCATCTCGCCTGGATAGACAAGGAGCGATCACCGTCCTAGGACCTCCAGCAACAAGTTCGAGCAGAATCCTCCCCGCACCACATCCCAACCCCATCAGCAGCGCTGCCTATCAACAAGCAACCATCCAGCAAGCACTACTACCCGCGAAAGCCCCCTGATCCCGCGTACGAGCACCAGCGCAGAGAGACCGCGTTCAGTCTTCCAGCGTCCGAGGTGCTTCTTGGCAGGATCGTCATGTATAAAAAGATACAGCGCCAATCGCCTCAGCCTTTCGACCGGGATTAGCAAGAGGCTTTGCTAGAGACTCCGGATCGGGTCAAAGGGTGTCTGTCGTTCTCGGTCAGGCGGCGTGATGTTGTTGCCGTGCGGTTAGCGCGTACGAGCATTGAGGTGGTCTCATGGGATGTTTAAAGGGTTGGATGCTTTTACTTCTTCACGAGCCGGTGGAACACCAGATTAGTCACCTGTAACTCGTGCTCAGACAACGAGACTTATTAGTTGGGGGACAGGCTTCTGCAGTCAGCGTCAGAAGTGAGGTGAGGCATTAAGTGATACGTTCAATCGATCCGTAATCATCTTGTTTTCAAGTACAGTGCCATTACGTACGTATAATCCGCTACGCCAGCGCGATTGAATCGCTGAGGAGCACGAATGAAACCTCTAATACCGCACCCGACAACAATTCTATGTCCAGCGAATGTATAGAAGTAACGCCAGAGGGGTAAATAGGTAGACAATAGAACAGAAAACGTTCGCTAAACGCGACATGGAGGAAATTCAAGTAGAAGTTGAAAGAGGTGTTGCATGCATTCGTCGTCTCAATCTGCTTGTGCTTTTTTCTAATTTTGTTTTGAACGGCCGTGAAGAGAAACAGAAACAAGGTATCAACAACGTATCGTCTAAGCAGCACCAGCGCTCGCGGGCGGCTCGACGACCTTGGTGACCTGCGCGCCGGCGCGCACGATGCGGTTGCCCTGGGCGTCCTTGACGATGGTGGTGTCCTTGTTCTCGGCGTGGGCGCGCTTCCAGATCTCAACCTCCATGCCGCCGCGGATGACGCCGACGCGCATGGTGGAGAGCAGGTTGTGGGCGGCATTGGAGTGGTAGTAGACGCCGCCGTTGAACATGGCGGTGGCGTCCTTGCCGATGCCGGAGCGAATCATGGCCTTGCCGCCGGGGTGGTCATTGATGAAGTCAGTGACGTCGTGGACGACGCCGGCGACGGCGATGAGCCCGCGGCCGTTCTTGGCCTGATCAACGTAGTCATCCCACTCCATGACGGGAAGCTGCTCGAGAGGAACGCCCCAGTCGAGCTTGGCGCGCTTCTGGTCGAGCTTCTTCTGCTGCTGCTGGAGGCGGCCCTTCTCGATCTCGTTGGCGCGGAACTGCTTGAGGTCGTAGGCGAGACCCATCTGCTTCCAGGCCCAGATGGACCACTTGGTGGGGTCGTACTGGTGCCACTCGATGGCGTTGCGGTAGTCGGAGGGGAACTCGTGATGGAAGTTGTGGTAGCCCTCACCGAGAGTGACAAGAGCAGTGATGACGTGGTCGCGGGGGCTGTTGCGGTCGTCGAAAGGCTGGTCACCGAGCCAGTGAGCCAGGGAGTTGACGCAGAAAGTGGCCTGCTGGACGAAGAAGATGCGGAGGATACCAGCGTAGACGAAGCCGCCGAGCCAGTCACCCCAGCCGAGGCCAGCAACGAGAGTGGGGAAGATGAGACCCATGAAGAGGACGACCTTGAGGTAGTGCTTGTGCTGCCAGACAACAACGGCGTCATCGTTCAGGTCGGAGATGTCGGTGCGGCCAATGCGCTTGGGGTTCTGCTTCATGAGCATCCAGCCGAAGTGAGAGTACAGGAGACCCTTTCTGACGCTGTAGGGGTCCTTGTCGGTGTCGGTGTAGCGGTGGTGGGCGCGGTGATCGCGGGCCCACCATCTGATGGAGCCCTCAACGGCACCACCGCCAACGGCAGCCAGGAAGATCTGGAGCGGGAGCCTCGCAGAGTACGAAGTGTGCGCCCAAAGGCGGTGGTATCCAGCGGTGATGCCAAGGCCGGTCGCGAAGTAGTATGCGATGGACCAAACGGCGGTCTTGAGGTACAGAGGGGTCCACCAGGCGGTGATGAGGCCGCACATGGGGATGCCGACAATCAGAATGACATTGAGCCAGTTGACGTGCTTGTACCAGTTCTTCTTGGTCATGGGCGTCTCGGTGATGTGCGGCTTCTTCGGGTCGTACTTCTGGTTCCTGACAGGCTCTTGCGGCGCCGGCTTGGAGGCAGCGGAGGGCTGGCTGGAGAGGTAGGCCGGGTCGACGGCGGGCATGCGGGAGGTGGGTTGGTGGGAAGGCATGGTGGAGGGTGAGCGAGCGGTGTCGCGGTGAATTGGCTCCTCGGTGAAAACGGTCGTTGGCAGACGGGCAGGACTAGGCTGCCAAGTAGGTCTGCTGCGGTAGGCTCTCGAGCGAACGAGAGTCTGGGGTGGGCGTGAGAGGGAGGAGATGCACCCAGGCGAGGAGATGTACCCGTAGGTGGGCGAGAGAGAGAGAGAGGGAGAGAGAGGAGTAGGGGCGGTGGAGGTGGGCGAGGAAGAGGGTGGCAAGGCGTGGCAGGAGTTTTGTATGCGGTTGCGTGGGTGGAAAGTGCTTCGGTGTGGGGAAGCGAATTCTCCCGCAGCTCAACCAGTTGAGGCCGTAGAACCCTGGACCGGCGAGGGAGGGCGGGCGGCGATTGGGCGGATGGCTGTCTGGCCAAGTGTCGCCGCTGTCGCGTGCGGGCGGTGTGCTGCCGGTACCTTATGCTGCCCGTCTGCTGCCCGTCCGCCGCCCGTCGAATATTCCATCGCGCCGGCGCAAAGGATCTTCACCACGCTCGGTCCTCGCCACCACGCCGCGCAGGAGTCACCACGCCATGACACGCAATACCCGGGGACTGCCATACACTATACACTACTACCTACGGACGTTGCATGCTGCTGACCGGCCTCACGTCCGCGGTGAATGGCGCTCGCTGCAGTCCATGCATCTTGCAGCTCGCCTCTCGCTGCTCGCCGGCAGTCGACTATAGCGCTCGCACGACTGGCCATGCACGGTCCGGCGGCTTACAGTGTAGGTAATTACTAGTGCTAGTAAACAACAACTGCGCACGTCTCCTGCAGGTCCCGCACCACGGCAGAATCGCCCTGTGGCACTGCCGGCCACCTATAGCGTGTACCAAGCACCCTACCGAGCCCACTGGCGCTGGCCCTATAGGCGCAGCCTGTTTCATCGTGTCACCACCCGGCTCACCCTTATGCCGGATCATTGTCCCGTACCTCAGAAATCAATTATCTGATCTACATCGAAGCGGAAGGCTGGAGCAATCAGACTTCAGGGCTGCCGGCAGTCTCGAAGCATCTTCGCGACTCGACCAGACCCTGACCTCAAGCCGGCATCCCGGCTTGACAGCTGGAGACCATACTGCAGCCGGGCTGGCCTAGCGAAATTCTGCCAGCGGCCGTAGCAAAGCCGCCGCCCACGTTCGACAGGCTCGCATCACCCTCGCGAGCTCCTCACGATCAGGCAGTAACACATCATTACTGCTCGGGTCCAGAATCACGCGTTCCAGTCAGCCCCAACGCATTCAGGAAGCTCTGCCACCCGCGTGCGAGCAGCCGGGCAGCTGTTCCCCAACGTCACACTCGCCAGGAAAACCCGGCCAATCACAGCGAGGCCAGATCTCGCCGCCCTGCGTCTTACGGCCGCTCTCCCTGCGGCGCTCTGCCCGCCGCGCCCACACCTCTCTCCACGATCTGGACGGTGGGCGCCGTCTTTAGAGTCGGGGCGCACGTCGCCTCAGCCCGCTCGCTGCTGCGTGTGTGGCTTGTTGGCGCTGGCCATTGGTGAACTTGCTGTCTCTGTCCGCTTGTGCGCTGCGTTATCATGATCATGATCACTTTCACATGTCTTCACACGCGAGGCAGCCTCCTCGCGTCGCTCGTTGAGCTGTAGGACTGAAGCTTGATAACACTGTCTTTCGCAGGTATTATTGTGACAGCTCGTCTACAAGGACCCATCGTCTCGCATTTCGCGTTCCGCTGAGACCCGCCCATGCCGCTTGAAAGACTCGTCATCGATCAAGGTCAGGAATCGCGAGGGCCAGAAATGCCAGCGAAACGCCGTCAGCATGGCACGATATCCTCCTGGACGACTGGACACACGTGATATGCCTCGCTAGTTTCTAGGAGCTCAACGTTGTTCGCAGCATCTTGATGATGCACGATTGAATTGAACATGCAATTTGTTACAGCTCCCGTTCTATGTGTCTGCCGTGGTCTGGAATGTCATTTGTCCAATTGGGTCGCTAGCACGTCTCCCACCTCTACGTGAAATATTTGTTAAAGATAGAAACCCACCGGAGCAGTCATTAATTTCTCGAGAACAAGTTCATGGTTCTGATTCTCGTCGATGAAGCAACAGTCTCACCAAAGTGTCGGAAAAGTGACGCGCCTGCCTACATCCTCTTCGTGTACCCAAACGTCTCATTGCCCCTCACTGTGTCTTTCTCCTCCTGATTCGTGGCGGCAGCCACTGGATACCGATTCACAAATATCACCCATCATTTTCAAATCTCCAGCAGATTCGCTGAAGAACGCACTCGTACACCAAGCTTCCATTCCCTTGCGTCGCATGCCGATCTCGCCCGGCTCGCAGCGGGCTGTTCGAGGCTGTGCAGCCTCGCCGCCTCTTCAGGACCTCCCTCACGTCATCGCAGCAACATCCAAGTTCGCCTCGCAGCGCGCGCGCGCGCGGAATTGAGCTATCCGTACCTTACTGACAAACCCGTTGCACAACCTCCTTAATAATTGCTCTCTCTGTCTACGTTCGATCGCAAATCAGAAGAAGAAGAAACCATTCAAGCTCTCCAAACCGCAATCAAACCACCCGGACACCCAAACACAGCCACCAACCACAGCCCAGACAGCGAAACCCGCGCGCAACAATGTCCTCCCCCGCCCGGCAACAAGACTCCTCGACCTCCACGCGCTTCATGCGCGGCGCCGGCCAGGTCAACGACCCGGAGCACAAACTCTGGGGCCCCGCGCGCTGGGTCGTGCAGATGGTGCAGTACCTCGTCGCGCTCGTCGTGCTCACCATCGCGGAGGGCTTCAAAGCGGTCGTCAGTGGGAAGAGTCCGCAGCATAGGAGGCGGAAGGAGAACTGAGGGCGTGGCGGTTTACGAGTTATGAATATGGGAATTGCATGGGATTGGAGCTATGGGATTGGGCGGCATGGGGTTTCTGGAATACTGGTCGAAAGCGTCGGATGCTTGGGTTGGTGGCGAATGATGCTCCCTCCTTTGGTCTCTGAAAGTCGACACCGACTGAGGGATCGCGAAGTTGGACTGGCTCGATTCTTTGAAACGAGTCCATGTTTCGATATGGACGCTCTCGGATGTTGCAACTCGCCACTAAACGCTCTGGGAACCGCAACCGTCCTCTCGTCGCGCACCAAGTCTTGAAATCCACCAACTGAAATTGAACAACCCGTTCCGGCCAGGAAAGCTGTGGTTTCGTGGCCCTTTTTCCTCGGGCAACAAAAGTCAGAGTGCAGCAGCTTTGGTAATTGCCAGTCAATTCCGGATAATCGTAATCGCTCGGAGCATGGATGGTCGGAGGAATAGCCGAGCCGTTCTGATACGCGATGCACCAAAGTAGACGAAGTCGCGAAACAGAGCGGAGCTTTTGTCTACGCTTTACATGTGGCCCCCCTGTTGGTGCTGTGTATCACGAGCAGGCTTGTCCGTGGGGATGAAGCAGGGCTTCTGCCTTTGTCGGGAGCTGCGAGCATCTGGCAGTGGGCGTTAGCATGTTGAAGGCCAGCAGCTCGAATGCAATGGAATTCACCCTGTTCATTTGCACATCGCATGATGACGTTCAGTGCTCGTCAAGACTACAACTCATGAACTTCGTAGCTCACGATTTCTTGCTCCTGCTCGCCCTGACCGAAATGCCATTACTCCCCTCCACATCGTCAAGCACAACGATGCGCTCGTCGTCTCTGACGCTATTCTGCGCGAGCATCTTGCGCTTCTTGCTGGCACCAACAGCAGCTTGCTGTTCTTTAGCCTGGGCCTCTTCTTCGAACCATTTCTGGCGGATCGCATCTTCGGCTGGGTTTTCGAGCGAGTGGAAACTGGCGTGGTGGCCGCAGCCGTCACATTCGAAGCTTGATGCGGCCTTGTAGATATGTCAGATTTGAGGTATTGAGAGACAATCGCGCTTTTTTATTTTTACCTTGACTGGATGTAACATGAAGCGTAGGCAAGGGCATGCAGGTGAAACGAGCGAAGTCTTGTGGTTGCAACGACCTCGCGGTGGCGTGTAGTTCATGGCCGCCCAGACGCTGTTCTTGAGCATCGCGGACGACATGTTGGGTCTTGATCCGTGGGAAAATGGGGAATGTGACGCTAACGCAAGCAGAGAATCACTATCGCTGTCGAGCCATTCATGTTGTGGGTTGCATCCCGTGCGACGAGGCACGGTGCATGCCTTGAAAGGTGAATGCAAGCAACAGCGAGCGTTTGACCGCGGCCTCCAGTCGAAGTCCGCGTTCTGGCTCTCGGCTTTCGAACTTCCACTCTTGAATCCAGCAACCTTGAACTCACACCCTAGCTGCACTTCAGCCCACACCACCTCCAGCGCCGAACCAACCCTCCCGAAAAGCGCTGCAAAGCAGTCGCGTAGACCCAACAAACCCATAGACACCACTGACGCGCGCACGCGTCCCCGACCGCGACCATGCCCAAGTTCTTCTGCGACTACTGCGACGTCTACCTCACGCACGACTCGATGAGCGTGCGGAAGGCGCACAACACCGGCCGCAACCACCTGCGTAACGTCGTGGACTACTATCAGCAGATCGGGCACGAGAAGGCGCAGAGCGTCATCGATAGCATCACGAACTCCTACGCCGCCGAGGGCCAGTCTGCGAACAACCCCATGCTGAACGCCGCGCCGCCGGGTTTTGGCCCACCGGCGGGCATGATGCCGCCTGCTGGTCTGCCTCCGGGCTTCCCTGCGCCGCCTGCTGGCTTCCCGCCTGGGTTCCCTGCTGGTATGTGTTTAAAATTGGAAGGATCACGCACATGAGCTCTTGGGACTGATTGAAACAGGCATGCCTCCACTCCCTCAAACACTTCCACCAGGATTCGCGCCGCCGCCCGGCATGCCCAGCTTTCCACAAGGTGAGTGATCAGACAGACTCGATTTGTGGAGTTCTCCTTCTAACGCAACCCAGGGCTGCCCCCCGGAATGCCCGCGCTGCCTCAAAGCCTTCCTCCCGGATTCCCTCCGCCTGGAGGCGCGCCTTCTGGCTCCCCACCCGCCGGCCTGCCTTTCCCTCCTCCTGGCATGGCTGGCCCGCCTGGCGCCCCGCCTGGAGGGCCGCCCGGAATGCCGCCGTATCAGGGAAGGAGGTAGAACGATTCGTCACTACGAAGGGAGATGATTCAAAATACACACCAATGGATGCGTCAATCGTCCATACACGATAAGAGGCTCAAGGGTGAGTCTTAAGGCCACGCGGGCCAGGCAAATGCGACGCAGAGCTCCAATGTCGCCGGACGCTGCAACCTGTTTAGGACTCCATGCTTCGGATGCTCGCGCAAGGCTTGTGGGGAGGACAGTTGGAATGTTAAGAAGGAACGGGGACAGCGGAGGGGGCTGCAATCCCTCCGAATTGCCAGACGTTGGGCTGAGTACCATTGAAGCGGTTTATGGGCAAGTGTCGCTTGGTCCATGCTGCATTCTGGTATAAAATGCAATAGACATGAGACTATCCAGAGACCAAACGAATGATTTCCATCTCATGCTGCCCTCTTTTTCTTCTCAGTGACACACCTCACGCTTGCTATAAGGGCAATCCTGTTTGACATGCAACTCAGTTTCCGACATGAAACTGTGCAAACGAGGTCGTTGGCATTGTAGTAGCATGGATAGTCGTCGAGTGGCCGATGAATCCAGATGAGCCATATGATAAATTCATGTCCCGATTGGTTCCATAACATTGAATATTCAGTGCATCATGGATACCTGGGTAGGGTCTTGCGACATCTCGATTTTATCTACCCGACCTCCAGCGAGACGAGCATCAGGCACCAAGGCATGCAAGCGTTAAGCTCAGGCTCGCCAGGCCAGTCCAAGCGGGGACGCTGCGAAGTCTTGGCGGCTCACTGGACGAAAATACCACTTTCTTGCGGCTTCACGGTCCAGAATTCTTTCCCTCACCCGCGGTCACATATCAGGAACATCTTCAGTTGTAAGTGCATGCCGCGCGCGCGTTATCTTGGATACCGAAACACATATACTAACAACTCTGCGCGCAGTCTTCCTTAATCCATCACAATGGCTGAGCAGCTCGTCCTCCGCGGCACCCTTGAGGGCCACTCCGGCTGGGTCACTTCCCTTGCCACCTCTCTCGAGAAGTAAGAGCATGCAGCGAACAAGAATTACAAGCGCGACGACTAACAGCGCGATAGCCCGAACATGCTCCTGTCCGGTTCCCGTGACAAGTCCCTCATCATCTGGAACCTGACCCGTGACGAGACCTCCTACGGCTACCCCAAGCGCTCTCTCCACGGCCACTCCCACATCGTCTCCGACTGTGTGATCTCCTCCGACGGCGCCTACGCTCTGTCCTCCTCCTGGGACAAGACCCTCCGCTTGTGGGAGCTCTCCACTGGCCAGACCACCCGCCGCTTCGTCGGCCACAACAACGACGTCCTGTCCGTCAGCTTCTCCGCCGACAACCGTCAGATCGTCTCTGGTTCCCGTGACCGCACCATCAAGCTGTGGAACACCCTCGGTGACTGCAAGTACACCATCACCGACAAGGGCCACACTGAGTGGGTCTCCTGCGTTCGCTTCTCCCCGAACCCCCAGAACCCCGTCATCGTCTCCGCTGGCTGGGACAAGTTCGTCAAGGTCAGTAAATTACTTTCTTTTGCTTCCGCTCATATGATGTCTATCAAAAGTATTTGCTACTTCAGAGCCTTCGGGCCATGAGACACATTTCGCCTTCATCGGCGCACTGATACCAGTGGCGATTTGCATATTTTACATTACGTTGGATCTCGAAGAATTCTGACTAACACCTTCATAGGTCTGGGAGCTCGCCACCTGCCGCATCCAGACTGACCACATCGGTCACACCGGCTACATCAACACCGTCACCATCTCCCCCGATGGCTCTCTCTGCGCCTCCGGTGGCAAGGACGGCACCACCATGCTCTGGGACCTGAACGAGTCCAAGCACCTGTACTCTCTCACCGCCGGTGACGAGATCCACGCCCTCGTCTTCTCCCCCAACCGCTACTGGCTCTGCGCCGCCACCTCCAGCTCCATCATCGTCTTCGACCTTGAGAAGAAGAGCAAGGTCGACGAGCTCAAGCCCGAGTACGTCGAGGTCGGCAAGAAGGCCCGCGAGCCCGAGTGTATCTCCCTCGCCTGGTCCGCCGACGGCCAGACCCTGTTCGCCGGTTACACCGACAACAAGATCCGCGCCTGGGGTGTCATGAGCCGCGCTTAAGCGTGTGCAGTAAGCACTGCATGATGAGATGGATCCAAAAATGGGGGAAACGAGGTGATGATACGGCACGATGATGCGCAATACGAGGATCGCTGGGTTTGCGAGCAGTAGGCTGGACGTAGAGACTTCCGATGAAAGGTTGTAGCGGTGCACGTGCTCACGTTCGTTCATGAGTAGTCTCACGAAATTTTTCAGTCTTCATATTCTTCCTTCCGTGTCGTCGGTGATGAGTGTTCGTCTCGGTCGGCGCTGTTGAGATTAACACTGCAAGTGCGTGTTACCCGTCGGTACTCTGTTACCAGGGTACGGTCATTTGAAGGCCAAAGTTACGTCTAATACTCTCATAGAAGCAGCCGGTCATGCGAGAGACTATACATTCATTATATACGCTCGCCCTCCAAAATGCTCTTCGCCTCAGCGGACTTCCACCAACTCACGCCATCCTTGCCAGGATACTCGAACTTGTCCATGCTGTCGGGCTTCATCTCAACGCTGTAGCCAGGCTCCGTCGGCGTGGTGTAGTAGCCGTCCTTGATCACACTGGGGTGGAAGAAGTGCTCGTGCAGGTGGTCGACGTACTCCAGCACCGAGAGCTTACCAGACACGACGACGTAGTCAATCGTCGACAGGTGCTGCGTGTACTCGGGCAGACCGACACCGCCGGAGTGGGGGACGATGGGCACGCCGAACTTCTTCGCGATGAGCAGGATGGCGAGAACCTCGTTGACACCGCCGACACGGCAGGCGTCGATCTGGCAGACGTCAATGGCGCCCTGCGCGATCAGCTGCTTGAAGATGACGCGGTTCTGGCACATCTCGCCCGTCGCGATGCCGATGTTGTGCTCCTTCAGCGCCTCGCGAATCGCCTTGTGTCCGAAGACGTCGTCCGGCGACGTCGGCTCCTCGATGAACCACGGCTTGAACTCCGCCAGCTGCTTCATGTACGCGATCGCCTCCGGCACGGACCAGACCTGGTTGGCGTCGACCATGAGGATGTTGCCCTTGTCGTAGCCGATGACGTCGCGGGCGATGGCGAGGCGGCGGCGGTCGGCGTCGACGCTCGTGCCGACCTTCAGCTTGAAGTGCCGGTAGCCCTTGGCCAGCGTCTCCTGCAGCAGGCCCTTCATCTTGTCCTCGCCGTAGCCCAGCCAGCCCGCGCTCGTCGTGTACGCGGGCACGGCGCGGTTCTGCTCCGCCTCCTTGATGCGCTGCGCCTTGCCGGCCTCCTCCCTGCGCAGCATCTCGACCGCCTCCTCGGGCGTGATCGCGTCCGTGATGTAGCGGAAGTCGATGCACTTGACGAACTGCTCGGGGCTCATCTCGGCGACGATGCGCCAGACGGGCTTGCCGAGGGTCTTGGCCCAGAGGTCCCAGATGGCGTTGACGACGGCTCCCAGCGCGAGGTGGATGACGCCCTTCTCGGGGCCGATCCAGCGCAGCTGCGAGTCCGAGACGAGGTAGCGCCAGGTCTCGCCCCAATCGGAGACGAGGTCGTCGAGTTTCTTGCCCTTTATCCTGTCCGCGAGGAGGGAGATGGCTTGGCAGACGATCTCGTTGCCACGGCCGATGGTGAAGGTCATGCCGTGGCCGGAGTGTTCGCTGTCGGTGTGGAGGATGCAGTATGCTGAGGAGTAGTCGCCGGCTGCGTTCATGGCATCGCTGCCGGTTTTGTCCAGGGAGGTCTGCGGGTCTTGTCAGCCATTCGTCTGGTATTTGCAGTGCTGAAGCGTAACGTGAATATCTTACAGGAAACCGCACATCCCTTGTGCTAGAGTCTGTGATCGTCACCATGTTTGCGGTATTGTGATTATATTCTTGGGTAGGTGTCAAGATGTTGGACTGGACGAAACTCTCGCCTTGTGGGCCTGACTGTCTTTAAGAGGCAGTAAGAGTCAGAATATCACCGCAACGGATAAAATACAAACCTACACCAGACCGGATAACAAGGCAAATGCCGGTGCGCTTTCTCCCATTAGCATCGCGGTGGCTCGATAGTTCGTCACCCAGGCAAGCCGAGAGGGGCTCTCTGTGCCCCACGGAGAACATCCCACCTGGACAACCCACAGTTTCAGTGGGCTCAGGGCGTGATGCGGCCAATGGCATGGGTCGAAGTCAAGCTTCTGCACGCAATAAGCGGCAGGCCGAAAGAGGGTAGGCCGAAACCACGTGCGTTGTGAGGCTCTATTGGTGGAAGATTGATTCTGCGCGGTAGGGCTCAGCGAATTCCTGAGGGGACCAGACTGCGGCGTCTGAATGCAAATGCCGACTGCTTGATACATCGCGAAGCGTCTGCGTCTTGCGACGCCTCTGATAGTGACTGTAATATTCTGCGAGAATACAAATCTCTAGATCTCGCGGGAACGTGCGACTGTAGAAGGCAACATTGGGTGTCTCGACGCTTTTGCAGGGCTACCTCCGCGACAATCCAGACGCAGAAACTCGAGCACCAGGTCTAGATCGCAAACAGTAGACCGCTCATACCAGTGGACTACTTGCTGTCGGCACATGCGAATGGGAGGGATGTCAATCCAGCGCGGACAGCAGAGGTTGCAGCATCCAGTTTTCAAAAGGACTGGTCTTAATGAGGCGAACGAAGTATCGGTTGCAACCCATTTCAAGCCAAAAGAGCCAGACACATTTCGTCGAGGCGTAAGCCGTCCGGCTGTACATGCCACTGGCATGCGGGGACCGCCATGCCTTGAACCAAGCCATGGCCGAAGGCAATTGGACTGCGGGACAATGGCAGTACACATACACATGTCTTACGAGGGCAAATCACGCAATTGACATGGACCCATTGGGGAACATCGAAAAGACGGAACACGGTGGGACGCCCTACAAGTAGATCGGAGACAGCAGAGGCATCCGAGAAGATTGCGCCAGATGCGTGTCATCACAACGCATCTCTCATAGAACCCGTGTCAACAATGTCGACGACCATACCATGGTCGTTTCTTGACAAGTTAACCTCGCAGGTAGTACAAGGTCTACACAGGATACGTGCTTGTGTATCTACGAGCAGGGCCCGAGACGATAGTCTCTTGAGGTCCCTGCCCATAGATCATAGCGACGCACTGCAAGACCTGCAACAGTGAGATGGCCGTACGGCTGACAGGTGCTTTCGTGCTGGGGAAAATGGGGAGGGGATATTGGCAATCAAGCATCGTCATCCGCGTGAGAGCGTCAGACTCAGCGACACCTGGTGTGGGGAGAAGGCAGTATATTGGTATCTCTACTCAACCGAAGCCGACCCTCCATGGCCAGCTCAAACTCGCCAAAACGCCAGACATCATATGTGGAAAGGCGCTTAGTTGCGGCCGCGGCCAAGGCCATCGCCGAAGCGGCGGGGGCGCTCGGCAACCTGCTGCTGCTGAACGGCGACGACGTTGACGGGGATGCTGTCGAACTGCAAGGGTTGTCAGATCTTGTCTCTTCTGGTGGTGTGGAGGTGCAACATACGCCCATGGACTTGAGAAGGTCCTTGGTCTCCTGGTCGACGTCGAGCATGCCGCTCTCGCTGTTCTGGGTGAAGTCGAGAGCAGACACCTCGGGAACGTACTGGTCCTTGCGCTCACGCTCCTCCTCCTGAAGCTTGAAGGAGATACCACGGACGGGACCACGCTGGATACGCTTCATCAGGTGGGTGGTGTAGCCGGCAATCTGGAGATTGGCTGTTAGCCGGTCTGTCTCTCCTTTTCGAGGTATGCAGCAAAGCGTACCTTGTTGCGCAGGCGCTTGGAGGAGATCACAGCAATCTCATCGCAAATGCGCTTGTTGGTCTCGAAGTCGAGAGTGAGGCGCGGGTAGTAGCGCTCGATGACGACCTTGGCCGACTTCTTGACCGTCTTAGTCCTGACGCGACCCATTTTGGCAGATGTCCGCTGTGGGTTAGTAGAGGAGGTGGGTGGTGGTGATTTGCGTAAGTCGGTGGTAAGCAGCCCTTGGAGATGTGCGACCTACATTCAAACTTCGCGATGTGCCAAGACCAGAAATCGCGAAGCGCACAGCTTTGTTGTCGCCTCAGGCAGAAGCGGTCAGTCACGTGGATTCCTGCGAGACCCTCTACACTTCTGGCTCAAAGGCCTATAGTACTCGGGCACGTTGATGTCAAATTAGTTGTACAACCCGGCAACGATCTCACAAAATGATATCGCAGTGCAATTTGCACTCCATCAATGCGAAGTATAACTGTCATTCGCATGTTTTACTATCTATCGAAGGCGGCCCCAGCAAAGCTTCTGATCATGCTTACCAAAATGTCAAATGCATCAAAACCTATAAAAGTAGAGGATGTGGAAGACATACCCCCCCAAATCAGAGTTTTCAGATATCTCTCAGTGACCCATTAGGACTACCTTGAGCAAAACCTGCCTCGATGTATCTTCCCGTCGAGATCTGCTGGCTCATCCTTGAGCAACTGGACCTTGATATTCACGTGCGCAAGCACAATATACTTCCTGACCTGCTTACAAAAACGTCTTCCGAGATTCGAGAGACGCTCGATTTTCTGCCAGCATACGAGCGTACCGCCTTCTGTACCATCCTACCATACTGCGCGATCAACAGCGCCTTCCGCGCAGCGGCCTTCAAGATCCTCCCAACGAAAGCCATCCTCGCGAAAACCCAACAACAACACTCGAGCCAGCACACGAATCAATCCACAGGAGTCATTATCTTGAGCAAGCGCCTCGTCCTCCAACTCTGTCCCGATCCAATTGACATCCTCAATCTCCAGCCAAACGCTTTCCAAACCACCGAATCAGCTGGACTGAAATGGGATATTCTTGAGGCCTCGCTCAACTTCGGTAATTATGCGGATGTCAAAAGCACGTATCTGGCGCTAGCGATAGCTGGGAACTCTTCCTCAGGAGCATTTACCGTTCAAAGCAGCATTGGAGGTGCGATGGCCTTGACATATTGGTAGGGTTTTCGTACGCGGACGACATGCTGAGGGCACAGAGTAGGTCTGCTGCGGAATCTGTGCCTCGTCTAGCAAGGCGCCTTAGTCGACTCCATAGAGGTTTTCGGGGGAATATCAGGATCTTCGATCAGCGTAAGAGCCGGGAGATCCATTGGTCGGTTCGAAAGGACGATATCTGGATGACATATTGCTATGATTCATCGACGCCTCTACATACTCAAGACGTCTCAGTAAACGTCCCTTGGCTTCGCTACTGGTTCTCGAACTTCAATCCTCCCTCCTGTCTCACAGCGCCGTAGATACCCGCGATGTCGCCCTTACTTCCCATGTGCTTCTGGACCATCTCCAGGTGCCCATCTGCGACCTCGACGGCCTTCATCCTCGCACCAGATGATTCCGCAAGAGACAGAGCATGTTTGGCGTCTTTCCTGGCCAGATCAACGTTGAACAGCGGCTCGTCGCGATTGTAGTAATCACCCTGCCTCATGCGGGTGCTGTAAGCAGTATAAGAGCCAGGGAACATCGTCTCAATGAACTGGTGCAAGTTGTCTGAGCCGAGTCCGCTCTTCTCGGCCAGGGTGTGACCTTCGGAGAGAGTCTCGACCATGTTGAGAATGAAGGTGTTTCCGATGATCTTCAGTCTGGTGGCGGTGCCGTGCGGCTGGTCCGAAAAGTCGATTTCCGCGCGTCCCATCACGCCTTTGCAGAAGGGCTTGACTCTCGCGACTTGGGCTGCCGGACCAGCCAACACGCAGACCAGTTGGCCGTTGTCTGCCATTGCGGGTGCTCCGAAGACAGGACAGGCCACGAACTCTGCGCCAGCGTTGTTGATCGTCTCTGCCAGCTTGTTGCTGGTGTCAGGGTGAATTGTAGAGCAGTCGACGAACAGCTTGCCCTTAGCGTCTGGCGACTTGAGGGCAGTGTCGATAGTGTCGGTGATGGCTTTGTCGTCTCCGACGCAAGTGAAGATGATATCGGCCTGGGAGACGGCGTCTTCGATCGACGTGACGACCTTGGTCTTGCCAGACGGCAGCGATGAGGCCAGCTTCTCGGCTCGAGCAGTCGTTCGGTTGTAGATAGCGAGTGGAGCGGCATAAGATCCCTTTTCAACGAGGTTCTTCACCATGCCGCGGCCCATGTTGCCCAATCCAATCCAGGCAACGCGAGGGCTGTTACCACTGGAGCTGCCAACGCCCAAAGTCTGCTTGATCGAGTCCATCTTGAATGAAGAGGCCCAGGCGGCGAGTTCTAATTCCCTGAGACACTGCTTGCCGTTTGCAGCCTGTGGAAAGTCGTATCGACTTCGTAAATGCTAGTTCCAGCTTGTCGTCCGAGTGTGTGTAGCCTACAGAAGAGGGTGGTGAAAGGGTTGGTGCAACTTCGACACGACTATGTTCGAAATCGTTTTGATTTACAACTGGGAAAGTCTGACTGTTGCCACGGCTTTTGATGAGTGTGCATTTGACCAACAGTATGTAAGCAAAGCGATGCCGCTTGCCCGAGTTGAGAGGTGCGAGATGACGTGTTGAAAGCGAAGTCGGCGGTATCGTCCATCAACGATCACAACAGCGTTCCGCTTTTGCCGAGCAGGGCAAACAGTTGAAGCTATCTGTGTATGTCGTAACCGAACAGCGCGTGCTTAAATACAGTTATGGTCGACTATAGGGAGCTCGGAGTTCTGTAAATTTGACAGGAACGTTGCAATTTTTACGAGCGATGTATCGGTTGGCGCGTCGCGAAAGCAAGGTCTCTACGCAAAGCAGAGGAATGGCAAAATTCGACAAACGACTTCATCACCACGACACCCGTTACGAACAACCCCAGACGCAGAAGCACGATGAACATCGGATAAGACAGCCCCAACCCTAACCCTGATGACAGTCTGTCCCGGCACGTGACCGTCCCCTCTCAGCGCGGAAGCATAGCCGCGTCGCGTCCAGTCGCGCTTACCAAAACAGGCAAAACGTTGACTTTCTGTTTACTTGCGCTGCGCTGGCTGTCGAGACGAAACAACTTCCCGCAACACTCCGGCGCGGTCGGCCACAGACTAACAATCAGCAGCGACCATGCGGATCACCGAGCTGATCATCGACGGCTTCAAGTCGTACGCCGTTCGCACGGTCATCTCCCATTGGGATCCCACTTTTAACGCAATCACCGGCTTGAACGGTTCCGGCAAGTCGAACATCCTCGATGCGATCTGCTTCTGCTTGGGAATCGGGCGCTTCGAGCTCTTGCGCGCGAGCGGAGGCGCCAGCGACCTCATCTACAAGCGCGGCCAGGCTGGTATCACCAAAGCCTCCGTCACGCTCGTATTCGACAATAGCGACAAATCCAAGTCGCCGATTGGTTTCGAGGACTATGCGTCTATCAGCGTTACCCGCCAGATCGTGTTGGGAGGAACGAGCAAATACTTGATCAATGGACACCGCGCGCAGCAGCAGACGGTGCAGAATCTGTTCCAGAGCGTGCAACTGAACATCAACAACCCGAATTTCTTGATTATGCAGGGTCGCATTACGAAGGTGCTAAACATGAAGAGCACGGAAATTCTGGGCATGGTTGAGGAGGCGGCAGGCACACGCATGTTTGAGGACAGGAGGGAAAAGGCGTTCAAGACTATGGCGAAGAAGCAGGCTAAGGTTGAGGAACTAGAAGGTCTCCTGAGGGAGGAGATTGAGCCAAAGTTGGAGAAGTTGCGCAACGAAAAGCGCACATTCCTGGAGTTTCAGAGCACACAGAGCGATCTCGAGCGTTTGACGAGGCTAGTTGTCGCGTACGACTACGTCAAGTCAAAGCAAAAGCTGCAGCAGAGTGCTTCTGACTTGACTGCGAAGAAAGAGCGCGCAGATTCGATTGAGGAGAACGCAGAAAAGCTGAAACGCGAAATCGGGGTCCTGGAGGAAGATATGGAGAAGGTCCGCGAGGCAAGAGACAAGGAACTGCGCAAGGGAGGCAAATTCGCGAAATTGGAGGAGGCCGTCAAGACTCATTCACACGAGCTCGTACGTTTGGCGACTGTCTTGGATTTGAAGAAAGCATCTATGGCCGAAGAACAGGAGCGTTTGAAGAAGGCTCAGGCGACAGTCCACGACCTTGAAAAGCAGCTGAAGCACAAAGCCGAGGCACATGAGCAGTTGCAGCAGCAATATGCGACAGCGAACAGGGACTTGGATGAGCAGAAGACCGAGGTCGAGAAGAAGGAGGAGCTCCTTCAGACTTTGCAGACCGGTATTTCCTCCAATGCTGGGTCGGACGGCGGTTACGCTGGCCAATTGTCTGCCGCGCGAGACGGCGCGAGCAAGGCTGGTACCGAGATTGAGCAGTCCAAGCTCAAGATCTCCCATCTGGAATCGCGCATCAAGGAGGACGAACCTCGCGCAAAGAAGGCAGAGAAGGAGAATACTGGACTGCTCTCCGATCTGGAGGTTTTGCGAAAACAGGCCGGTCAGCTGGAGAAGGAACTTCAGAAGCTAGGATTTGAGCCGGGGCGCGAAGAGCAGCAGCAAGCCGAGAGGACGACTATCGAGAAGCGCATCCGTGTTCTCCAAGCCGATGCTGAAGCGATGCGTCGAAAGGTGGCTGGCTTGGACTTCTCCTATTCCGACCCTTCCCCCAACTTCGACCGGAGACGAGTCAAGGGTCTCGTTGCGCAGCTTTTCAACCTTCCAGCTGACAAGGCAGAGGCTGGCACTGCGCTTGAGATTTGCGCTGGCGGCCGCCTCTACAATGTTGTTGTCGACTCTGCAGAGACTGGTACCCAGCTTTTACAGAACGGCAAGCTGAGGCGTCGTGTGACCATCGTACCTCTCGACAAGATCTCTGCATCTAGAGCGCCCGCAGACAGAGTGGCCGCTGCGCAGAAGCTGGCGCCCGGGAGAGTCCACCTGGCTCTGACTCTGATTGGTTATGACCATGAAGTTGAGAAGGCCATGGAGTTCGTATTCGGCAACACTCTAATCTGTGCCGACGCTTCGACCGCCAAGACGGTCACTTTCAATCCGAACGTTCGCCTGAAGAGTGTCACTGTTGAGGGTGATGTTTACGATCCGAGTGGCACGCTCTCTGGTGGCTCCGCTGCTCAGGGAAGCGGCGTCCTTCTAACGCTTCAGAAGCTCAACGCCATTACCGAGGAGCTGGAACATGAGGAGCAGAAGCTGGCATCGCTCGAGCGACTGATGTCGAAGGAGGCACAGAAGATGAAGTCTGCCAGGCAAATCAAGCAAGAGCTTGACCTGAAGGCCCACGAAATCTCGTTGGCCGAGGGTCAGATTGCGTCCAACTCGTCGAGCAGCATTATAGCTTCGGTTAAGGAGATGAAAGAGACTGTCGCGGCCCTGAAGACCAACATCCAGGAGGCGAAGAAGCGTCAGTCTGAGGCGGAGGTGGAAGTCAAGAAGATCGAGAAGGACATGAAAGACTTCTCGGCCAACAAGTCGGGGAAACTCGACCAGTTGCAGAAAGAGGTAGAGAAGCTGAAGAAGTCGTTGTCAACCGCACAAGGAAGCATCAAGCCTCTGCAACAACAGATGAGAGATGCTGGAGTTGACAGCGAACAAACCGGCAGCGATCTCTCAGCCGCCCAGGAAGAGCTTCAAGACTCCAAGACAACCCTTGACGGCCACACAAGCGAGCTGCAAGGCCTTGAATCGGAGGGAAGAAAGGTGAGGGCCTCTCACGATGAGGCACAAGCATCTCTCAACGACGAGCGCGCAAAGCTCTCTGGCTTCGACGATGAGCTTGCTGATCTCGAACGCGCTTCCAAACGCAAAGCGCAGCAGATCTCTGACGAGAAGCTGGAGGCTCAGAAGTTGGGTCACGCAATCGACAACTTCTCCAAGGCGCAGCAAGCTGCTCAGTTGACGCTGTCGACTATGGAGAAAGAGCACGATTGGATTCACGAAGCCGCCACCTCTTTCGGGAAGCCAGGGACGCCCTACGACTTCTCTGGAGCAAACATGGGTGAAGCTAAATCGAACTTGAAGACTGTCACTGAGCGCTTTCAGGGCATGAAGAAGAAGATCAACCCTGCTGTCATGGCCACTATAGATTCTGTCGAGAAGAAGGAGGCTAGCCTCAAGCAGATGATGCGCACCGTCATCAAGGACAAGAAGAAGATTGAGGAGACGATCGAGAGCTTGGACGACTACAAGCGCGAAGCTCTGCACAAGACGTGGTCAAAGGTCAACGAAGACTTCGGCCTGATCTTCAACGATCTTCTGCCTGGCAACACCGCGAAGCTCGACCCGCCTGAAGGCAAAGAAATCAGCGATGGTCTTGAGGTCAAGGTCTGCTTGGGCAAGGTCTGGAAGCAGTCACTCACTGAGCTTTCTGGTGGTCAACGGTATGTCTCTTCCGCCTTCCCCAAATCCCCCAAACCTCTAAGCTAACATCACTCTCAGCTCTCTCATCGCCCTCTCCCTCATCCTCTCCCTCCTCCAATACTCCCCCGCGCCAATGTACATCCTCGACGAAGTCGACGCCGCGCTCGACCTCTCGCACACGCAGAACATCGGCCGCCTGATCCGCACGCGCTTCCGCGGCAGCCAGTTCATCGTCGTCAGTCTGAAGGACGGCATGTTCACGAACGCCAACCGCGTTTTCAGGACGAGGTTCATGGACGGCACGAGTGTTGTTCAGGCGCTCACGCCGGCGGATATGAAGTAATGAGAGATCGGGAGGGATGTAATGATGACGGACGCGGTACGATTTTGGGCGTTACTGGATGGCTGGGACGCCGAGATACCTCTTGACTTGGGCATGTGGGGGTTCTTGGTCTTTCGTATTTCTTTGTTTTGTCGATATCTATTCAATTTCGAACGTGTGTCCTCGTTGATCGCATGTTTCAACTCTTCGTTGGGGTCACGAACCATTCGACACTTGGTGGAGGAAGAGTTTTCGAAATGCGGATCTCAATTTTTGGATTTTGTAGCAGTATTGCTACATCGCTGTTCTCCTTGCCCGAATTAAGTGGATCGGACGTGAAACCGCGAATCACGACCATCGAATTCTATCGCCCGAACGAAGCGCCCAGCACGTCAGTACAATCTCTCAAGACCATTCAAGATGCCCACAGCAAGCCAATGCTTCGACGTCGACCTCTCCGATCTCAATCCGCAGCCCACGAGGACCCCCCCAAGTCGCCACAGCACTCCACTGTCCAACCCTCCACTTTCACTCGATGATCCTCACTCTCAAACCCTCATTCCCAAACCCTCAATCCCAAACCCTCACTCCCAAACCCTCACTCCCAAATCCTCACCACCCCGAAAACCCCCAACGCCCTCCAAACCCCCTCGACAACCTCCTTCAACCCCACCGCCGCCTCCCACGCGGCCTCCTCCAGCCCCTCCTCCGGCGCGCCCGCCAGCAGCTCCACCCTCCGCACCGTCAGCAGCAGATCGCAC